>QTSX02006498.1:0-277292 GCA_014839935.2 Entomophthora muscae
GTCAAAACAGCAGGCTCAATCCACCAGCAAGTTTCCAAACAAGCAGGTTTGGGACCCGCAATCCAATTACCCGGCCACTTGAAGCCAGACTAGAAAGTCAACTCAAATTACCAAATCCAACAACATGAACAGATGATGATCCCCTACAGTGGATACCTTGTTTTGGCACTTGACTCATTACCAGGATCAAGCCACCTCCTTCTTTCATCCAACCGTGTGATTAACAATCATGTTCCTACTATCCATTGATTCACTATGACTATATAATCACTATCTCTCAATAAAAATTATTATCTAGCTTCTAAATAATTACCCTTGTAACTCTGCTAAAACAGCACAGTTACAACAAAGCAATAATTTATATTAATTGAGATTAGAATTTTATGCACTAAAGATCTGTTTTGTGTATGAATTATGTGTGCTTAAACTTGTTTTTGTTTGTTTATCTCAACAGCTCTGAAAATTAGTGTATTTCTATTATATATATTTCAACTTTTTTATTAACCCCCTTCAAAAAAAATCAATCAAATTCAAATTTTATCCGTTTATCACAAAGCTAGTCAGTCACAATTACAGAGTTTCCAAATTTTCACTTGAGTTTAATAAGTCATTAACAGGGTTCTGATGTTAGGTTTAACCCTTAAACAATCAATATTTTGATCAAATTTCCAATATAACACATAAATTACTTGGGTCAAGAAGCCACCAATGATGCAAAAAAGGACTAGAAAACCTAAATCTATATGCACCTGCATCAACTCCAAGAAAACTCAACCCAAGCACAATACACCAAAATCAAGTATTAAATCTAGAAATAATACTTCATTAGATTAAATTTATGACTATAAAAAAGTTTTGGTTAGGACAGGGATAAGAAACCATATCTACTGCCCAGGGAATCTTATCTTAGTTTCAGCCTCTTCTAGAAGAAAATCTACAGAAAATAATTTGTTTATGAGCTAGAATGCTCATCTGAATTAATTCTTGGCTCTGGGAACCCAGGTCATCTTCTGCCCTCCTTGGCCTGGACTCTAGAAGAGAATAATGTTAGTTTAAATAAAACAGCTTTTGAATTAAATACCCCTTCAATTTTAAACACTACTAACAAGAAAAATAGCAAAAAATGATAACATTTGAACCTGGAAACAGGATTCTAGGCCACCAGCAATAGCAAAAAAGAGCTCCTAACTCAAAGATATAACACATTAACATGCCCTCATATTAATAAATGATCTGCAAAATGACCAAGAGCTTCAAAACATTCAGGAAATCATGAAAATAGACCAGGAACATACCAGAAGTCTAGAAAAAAATTCAAACATTTAAAATAACACTTAATCAATCCATAAGGGCTCAGAAAAATTTCTAGATCAAGAATTCCTTAACCTAGACCATCAGTCTCCAGAATCTGAGCCATCTGGCAACATGACCTACTTCTAAAACCCTAATTCCTTACCTTAAATAAGTCCAAACCATATATTTAATTTGGGATTCTCAATTAAATTTTTCACAATTTTTTAATTATAATTAAATAAAACTCTAGTTGATACAATTGTGGTATCATTGAACCTAAAATCTATAGATTTTAGAAAGCTTTGATTTTTAAAATAAAATCCACCAGGAAGTTATTGAGCTCATGCTTCTGGCCTTCTTGTCTTCCCTCATGGGAGACTCTGCCTCTACCTATTCAAATCACTATAAATCTGGATCCAATTTAGGCTATGGCCATCTGTTGGTCTTTTATATGACCAATTATATTTCCAAGACCCAAGCCTAAATATTTACTTAACCACTGCCCTGCTCTCCTTCTCAGTTGTTTACTATTTGCTGGGATACATGGGAGGATATTTTGAAAGCTTCAACCATGTAGTTAAATTTTCCAGAGTATTTATGATTGATTGGCTTATCATATTCTGTCAGTATCACTCCTAAAATATTTAAAATTATAGGATTAAATCAGGATTAAGTCTGACTTTCAGCATGAAATATTAGTAAAGAGGAAACCAACACCTACCACATTGCCTTTTTCAGGATTTTCCACATTAGATACCCTAAAAAAACCCTGGATCACCATCCAGAACAAAAATATCATATTTGTGTTTAAAATAATTTTCACATGATATTGAAATATCAAACACCATCCATAATTTAAAAGAAGTCAGGACAAGAAAATTAATGAGCAGGATGATATAAGAAAGCTGTTTAAGATAAGGCCTATTTACCCTGAAGACACACAAAGCCAACATAGGAGTACATTTCCTAATTCTAGATCTACTGTAATACACTACAACATGTATAGTGACATCAAAAGTAATAAGACAGGACATCCTTCCTGGAGCCCTAAAATGTGCCAAACATGTGTTACAGTGCCTCAAAAACTAGAGCAAGTGTCCTACCTGTAATTATCCAAGCACAGTTCCTAGGATAATAAATGAATCTTTATTTGAACACACATGCAACCAACATAATAAAGTTCCAGTTGTATGACAATAGTCAGACCCATGCCAGTTAGAACCAAAGTGACCTATCCAATACAAAAGTAAAAATAGACACCAATCAAGTGTTATCTCTGCTACCAATACTCAATCCCAATGTAAGCACCTCAAGAAGATGATCCAGTACCAGCACCCACTAGACCCAAGACATATTTGCCATTTAATTGTGTAAATAATTAAATGAAGAGACAGCTATCTACTATACTATATTGAGCTGATATATTTAAAGCCATTTTAACTCACTTACAATAAACCACCATTTATAAAAAAGTATCTCTTTAATTTCTTGATTTATAGTTTAAGTTAGTTTAATCAATTAATTTTTTCAAACACTTAGCTAGCCCCCCACTAGCCAAGATTGATCATTTCATCTACACTACTTTATTGACTGAGTTACTTGGCTTTGTTTGAGATTCATTAAAAAGATTCAATATCACCTTGAGGATGATTATTTTTCTGATTTTTTCTCAGTTCAGACAAGTTACTTGTCTCTCTTGGATTTATGACATTTCACCATGTTTAACATTTAGCCTCACTGTTTATAATATCACTTATTATGTATTAAGTGTATTTTATATGAATTTTGGTTATTAAAATAACTTAGACAATGACATTTGTTAGTTAAAGGTCACCATGCCAATTATTCCACAAAAGGATGGTTTCAGCTTCTCTCATCTGATACAAGAGTTAGTTAACTTTTTCCTAGTATAACAGTTTAATATATCTTCCAATTTACTATTGCTCTTTTTCCAAGATACCCAAGCTCTTTTTGGCTAATTTCTCAATATTTATGAGCTTTACATTTGTTGAAACTGTAGGGTTGACCCTCTGAAAAATTTCTACACAAAAGACTCTGCACTGCTTGACTTAACTATCCTGATACTTGAAGCCAAATGCAGAAGTCAACTCAAATTATCAAACAAGAACCAATAACAATCTCAATCCCAGTAGCAACTTGTTTTAGTGCTTCACTCATTAGTAGTATCAAGCCCCCTCCTTTCTTGTCCAAGTGATTGATCAGCAGGAACATTTTTCCTCTTAAGCACTTCACCGTAGCTATATGATTCCAAAATCTCAATAAAGATAATTATATAGTTTTTAAACATTATTTCCCTTGTAAATCTGCTAATAAAGAGCAGTTACAGCACATCCAGTTGATCTTTTATCAGGTAATTATCTGAGTATGTACTAAGATATTAGGGAAGCATCCCAAGGCTTTTGCAACCTGTTTTTCTCACCCCTCAAATGTTTTAAAGATCTTCTAGCCAAAAATATTTATTAGTTGCCACCCAAATATCTATATATAATATCTCCTCCTATTCACAGTAAAGATATTATGAATGATCATTGGCACCAATATTTTACATTTTTTGTAACTTTAAGACTATTTCTACTCATTATTCTTGTCAGGGCCCAGAATGCCCTAGATAATCAGCTAGCCAGCCTGGAGATAAAACAACCAGCAGTTTGGAAAGCATTTTCAACTGTCTTCCTAGAAGGAAAGCCCCCCTTTCTGGACGCAAATGGCCAGGGGTTTACAAGGCCCACGTGCCGCAAAACCCTGGCACTGAAATTAAACACAAAATTGGGTCCCTTTTCTACCAGGAAATGGTAAATTGGGAAAAAAATTAATTGATTGTTTGATCAGGCTCTTGAATGCTTGTGGGCTCTAATAATAGCTGTGGCACCTTGGCATGCTGCAGCCAAACTCATGACCATGAGGAAACAACCAATGCCCTTCCCCCAGGTCCCAGTGCGCAATTTTCAAGCCATTTTGCAAGTATCACTGAAAATGATGCCACCAGGCCTCTGGTGGCACAAAAGGCTAAGTATTCCTCAGTAAGTATAAGTAGTGGGGAGGAGAAGCCTTCCTCACTTTTGACATCTTAAAATAAATAACTTTATGCCCAGGCCCATTATTTTTTTTCAGGAATTATCTATTTTTGCACCAATATAATCATTTTGTTTGCATATATTTTCAAATCCACCACATAATAAACCCATGCATATCATTTTCCTCCTAGATCTGCTCCTGTCCACCTGGTTACACCACCTTGTGCCATTGACTTGGAGTTCTTCCACCCTCACACCTAGATATTTCTTCTGGCCATTCTAGAGGCCCAATTCCGTCTATCATGAAGGGAATCCCCTCCACTTCCCCTTGCTCAACGTGCCTCCTGCCCAAGACTTCAGTAAGTTGAGGTTTTTCTAAATCACAGTGTTGGGGCTGGCCAACCAAGCTGTTCCCCATACTGGAAGTTGGAGCCCCTTAGCCACTGCTGTGAATTATATAGTCAGGATTGTGCCAATTTTGTATATGGCCTTTCAGGCCTGGCCTGCCTCTCCTGTGAGAGTTCAGCCAGACTCTGGTATGGGATGTGACACTTCTTATGAAAGCCTTTTATGATACCCCTTTGTGGTATGGTTAACTTGCCCACACTTATTAGCAAAGTTTTTTCTTGGTATCTAACCTTACTGTTAGGAAACTTGAAAGATGTTTCCTTCAACCCCTGAGCCTTGAATTTCATGGCTCTCAAGACTTGACCTGCTTATAGGAGCATCAAACTCTCTTAAATAAAAATCAAATTTCTCTATTCTCAAGTGACCCCTCAGCTATATTTAAATTCTTTATTGAGCTAGGCAACAGCTTTAAACATCCTAGAGCTTTTCAGATAGGGGTACCATCCAACTATGTGATAGCACTCAAAAGACCATCCAGTCTATATCAGGATGATTCATGACAGTTATGTGTTCTTCTTGAAGTTCTTTTCAGATGATTTCTCTGCCAGGGATTTCACAGCTCAAAAAACCCACCAGGAGATGAATTTCATGACATTCCCCAAAGGGCAGGCTTCATAGTATCTATTTGTCAAAACAGCAGGCTTGACCTGCCAGCAAGGTTCCAAGTAAGCAGGTTTGTGACCCGCCATCCAATTATCCAGTCACTCAAAGCTAAACTAGGAAGTTGACTTGAATTTCTAAATCTAACAACATGAACAAATGATGATCCCTTACGTTGGATACCTTGTTTTGGCGCTTGACTCATTACCAGGATCAGGCCACCCCCTTTTCCATCCCACTGTGTGATCAACACAATCATGTTCCTGTTATCCATGGTTCACATCAACTATATAATCATTATCTCTCAATAAAGAATATGATCTAGTTTCCAAATATTTTTCCCCTTGTAACTCTGCTAAAATATCACAGTTACAACATATTTAGTGTTTTCTTTTTAACTCATAGGCTTCTTATTTTAAAAATAATGAAAATTTGAGTAGGAAGTTAATAATTAAGTATTTTAAATTTATTTACCTTAATATTCCTGTTCTTTTGCACTTTGAATGTATGTTACCTTCCTTCTTTTGTTGCTATTTAAATAGCTTTATATTTTCTACTGTTAGTTAGAAGATTTTTAAATTCTATTACCTTTTGCAATTCTGCTTGTGTAAGCTCCCACTCTTCCCCAGCTTATGTTGATGATCTGCTTCTCACCCTGGACTTCTGTTTCCCTTCTCCCCCAGGTTATTCTCTTATTTTCTCCAAATGCCCCTGCTCTTGGCTGATGTTCTCCTCTGTTCATCATTCACAGCTGAAAAGAAATGTGCCTATAAATAAAGAGCTTGTGAAGAGTAGGCTTTGAGCCAAAATTCTAAGTGATTCCTTACTTTCAATCATTTACCAAATTTAACTTTTAACTTTACTAATTTAAGAATTTTGCTTTTTATCTTTTTAGTATTAGTTAGGAATAGCACTTTTTTCCTTGGTTCAAAGTGGAAGTTGTTAGACAACAAGCTTTAGGCCTGTTGTATCCATTATTTTCCATTAAGGGATCCTTTAATAGTTTCATGTATCAAAATGCTGATGGAGAACACCCAATATTGTTATGCCTTTAGTAACTAATAGATTTTTAATAAACAATTTATTATATCTTCTTTTTTTGGGTGTTTTAAGCTCCATTACACCTTTTGTAACTCAATACAGGTTTCTAGCCAGGTTCTTTAAAGTTATTTTACAGACTTTTCCTACCTTTTTTACCTCTTAAACCTTAACCTGAATGCTTTACACGCCTTAGTTTACAACTTTGCACCATTATGGGCAAAACCTTACACTGAAGATGCTTTTTTGGGGCCTGTAAAGAAGATTGGACCTGTGTATACCTTTCCCTCCCAGTCTGGGGGTGATTAACCTTGATCCTACTTGGGCTGTGATTGGTTTGAGCCCCAGTTGGCACCTTTAAGGGTCAAGACCCATATAGACAGGATAAACTTCACCACCAGATGCCTATATGTATAATACTGGGCATCTCAAAGTAAGTGAGACGTTATATCAGAGGTGTAATCTAGATTACAGATTGTTTGTGCATACCAGCCAAGGATCTATATGGTCCAAACATAAGGAGCCCTGGATGGCTGTGTTCCTTTCAACACTGGCATTAATTTCTAGCAAAACATAGTTCCCTTTTAATAATGAATCAATATCCCTGAAGAATATATTTTCCTGGGAGGATTTCAGGGGTCCAGGACCTGGCAATTGTTCTGTTGGGTATGTGGGCAGGGAGGGATTTGGAGCTATGGGGAAAGGCCCATGATAAGATTTGAGCTAGCTTGATAATGTACAAGAGTGATTTATCCAGTAAAAACCAAGGTCCCTCAGTTGGCACCATGAGATCCACTAATCCTATGAGGGTGATTTAGATAACTCCAGAGAGGTGGCTGGAGGGGGTATTGATGGAAAGGTTAGTTAAGGGTGAGAGGTCCAGCTTGGGGGTGAGAGGGGGTTCCATTAGTAATAGATAGGTGGGAAGTTAGGTGTGTTTGTTGTTAAATACTGGTAGCAATATTGTATGCCTGTTTTGTTCTCAGTTGAATCTTTCAGGCTTTCTATTGCTACCCAAAGGGTTAGGTATTAGCAGGTTCTCTAGTGTGAATCCTTCAAATTTTGTATTAGGATGATACTCTGTAAAATAATTAGATCAAATAACAAAGTAAGGAGAAGGAAGTAAGAAATTTGAGGGTATATCATGGGATCAGAATGGCTTATTAGAGGGACTTCTGGGCCAAAGAGAGAAGAGTGAAAAGGATATAAGTCTAGAACAATATAAGTTATAAGTTAGATGAACAATGGTTCATAAAAGTTTATTTCATAATGATGACAGAATGCTAATCTCAACTCCCAGTGGCTTTATAATTGTTTTCATGGGTGTCAGCTTGTGAGGCTTAGTATCTTGGGAGCCTGGGACATCTAGGAGCACTGCGATTCTGGGATCAATCCCTGATCTTATTCCTTATAGCTGTTGCAGTAAGCCTTCTTTTCAGGGCTATATATTCTCAAGGTCAGGCTGGCCAGCAAAGTTTCCACTGGTGACAGGCTGCTTGCCAGGCTCTTCAGTTGATAGTGGTTCCCTTAAAGTTATTCTCTATTGGATTGGTTGAGGGGCCCATCTGATAGAGGAAATTCACTACCTTGGTATAATTTTTTGTTCACTAGGAATTATTAAGGTGCCATATATCCTGATTGGGTAATCCATAATTCCCTTCTCAGGAATCAAGAGTTTGAATGAGTTTGCAGGTGGCTTGTATGAAAGGGTTATCCTCAACAGCTCACAATATGGGCATGAAATCTTATGATCTACAGTGTGGTGGGCATATGTGATCAAAAATCAGTTCAAGGCAAGGATTCTGGGCTTCCCAAGGCCTGGCAGCTCACCTATCCCTTTGATAATTAGGGACAGGTTTAATCCTTGTTGGGTTCTCCTTGTCAACCCTGGCAGCCAGGGTGTTTTCTAGCCAAAGGGAGGTACCCTTTTATACCGCTAGTCTCATCAGGCCAAATAGTTATCACCAAAGCTGAGATGACAGAAGGCAGGCCATTATCCTGGAGTGATGCTGTGGGTAAGTTGCCTTCATCACAAATTTCCATAATTACTTCCTTGGCACCACTAATTTCAAGGACAGCAGAACAAATACTCTTCAGGAGCAAGTAAGCCAGCATGCAGATGCTTACCTTATTGGAGCCTCAATCACTCTACTAATCAACTCTCTTGCAGATACAAGCAAAGTTGGATCCCCTATTAAGAAACCAATCTTGAGAAAGCAGCTCAAGAATGGTTTTGCCTAGGAGGACAGGATACTAAGGGTTCCAGGATCAACCTGAGCCTAAATCCCAGCAGCCACAGAAGGAGCATCACTCTGGGATCCAAATGGAAGAGGCTTCTACCCCAGCCTTAAGTCCAAGCATATAACAACCCAGTTCAACTTTTTGGCAACCCACATGCCCTACCCCAATCCGCTATAGCCTCAGTTCAAACCCCTTACCCAGGCTTAAAGTTGAATGGTTGATCAGTGCTTGCTCCTACAGCAAAACTACCCCACACCATCATTTGCTGGAACGTTCAGCAGTGTATATTGGAGCTGACCATCCCAATCCTCCTGCACAGCCCCCAGTTGCCATCCATCTTAACTTATCCCTGATGTGTGCCTGGTCTCAGGGTTCAGGTCCCTTGGGGTATCCTGATGCTTGTCCAATCCCTACCCTACATCCTGTAGAGCCATCACCTAGTTTTGAGAGCAGTGGCCCTGTATTTAATAAAGCAGCTGAATCCCCCTTTGAAAAGAGGGCCCATGCAGAAAACCTTGGATGAGATTGGGCTTGGGAGGGCCATCAGCTTCATTGTGGAGATCTGGGGAGATGTGGCCATGCCAGTCTCACCGCTTCTCTGTATAGGGGTGGGACTGGTTATCAAAAGCTGTTGTTTGATCCTCCTTCTGGGACAGAAGGATGCGGCTCAGCAGAAAAAGATCTGCCTAACAGCGCTGTACCTGTAAAACTGAGGGGGCTGCATCAGATCAAGCAGGGAAGGGCAACTAAAAGAGGGTCCCTAGGTGCTGGTGAGGCAATTTGAACTCTCAGGTTGTGCTGCTGCAACCAAGCTCTGCAGTGAAAAGGGGTAAAGCTATCTGCTTCCCAACACCAGGCCAGAGTGCCTCTATGGGACTGGAGTAGCCAGACTCCTAAGGTTGATTCACTAGGTACCTTTATAGATTGCTAGCCAACCCTACATCTCTCCAGAGTTTCAGATTTCACCCAAAAGATAGAGCTATAAATAGTAGGGTAGGGGTAAGGTTTTTTGGCAGCTGGACTGGTTGCAGTTGAGTGTTTGAAATGGGGAAGGGATTGGTATGAGAAGGGGGAAGAGATTTGGGACAATGTGCTATCCTTGTTGGGAGATTGGAGTTCTTATAGAGGGAGGATCAGCCACAGACCCACCTGGGGATGACATGGTCTAAATAGGGTTATGAGGCTTCAGATAACTTGTCAAAGAAGTTTGGCTAGAATTGGCTTTGCTCCTTATAGGAAAGTATGGTTCTGTATCTTGATATCTGAAGCAGGAGGAAATATAGCATTGGATACAATGCGGAGCAACTTTCTGGGCACCCCTGTATATGATGAGGCATGCTGTCAGATGAGGGGGTGACTTTGGTTGCAACAGAGTGGAATCATGTTTAATGGTTGAGCTGGATTATTTGAGTGGCTTCAAGGGCCAAGGATGGATTTAATGGTCAATTCTTTAGATTCTATTGGGTATTCAGATCAGGGAATCTAAGATAGTGGCAAAGCACTCATTTCTTGAGTGAGTTCATCAAGCCAGCACCCTGTCTATAGTAGTTTCTGCTTGTTGCTGCTTGGATCCAAGGTAATGCTGTTTTAACAAGGGATGACCATAACCCTGATACCAGTAAGAGCAGAAATGAATAGAGGCAGAATGAGATGTCTGCTGTAAAAGAAAGATATTGTATACTGTGGGTTCTCTCTCTCTTATAAGTTACCAGTGCTATAGTGTTGGGAGAACCAATCCTGATACTAAAAGGGGGCTGGCTCTTATTTGATAAGCTTATGGGGGATCTTTCTAGGATGATAATCTTTAATTGGCTACAGATCTCTCTTCTGGGTTGATACAATTCAAAGCTAGTAGAGGGAGTGTATAGTGACCTGAGCTTGGGCAGGTAGTTGATTGGATATCTTTATTGTTTACAGTAGCCTATAAAGGTTTGGTCTCTAGTTTTGGAGTAAGCGGTGGCAGTTAACTTTTAAAGGGCCAGGTTTATTTTTTAGATGCTTATTTTGATTATGGAAAGCTTTTATCAGTTCTATTAGATCTATATTTTGATACTTTATTTATGGCTTGGTCATCACGGTACTGATGGGGTGACAGGGTTTAAGGGGAGGTTTTGTAAAGCCTTGTATTTCAATTAAACCATAATTATCGTGGATCGGGTATATTATGGATATTTTATTTGCTATATAATAAGGGTTCAGGTTGGTTATGTTTTAAATTATACGTGTGGGTCTAATGTTGAGCTAGGGGTTTATTTTATCAAGTATGTATTTTAAAAGGACAATTAAATATAGCAATCATGTATAGATATGGGTTTAGAGATAAAATAATAGAGGTTGGATTAAAAGGTACAAGTGGGAATATATTAAGGAATAAAGTTGAAAGGGGGCTGATTGTAGTGTGGAGAATAGGATGGGAGATCTTTATCATTTACGGTGGGTTGGAAATGGGCGATTTGATATTCTGTAGGATTAATTAGGGTGGTGCGAAGAATTCGTGGTGGCGAACAAATCATTTCTAATTATTGGGCACAGGTTTCGAATCTGGATGCGAATTTGAAAGGCTGTGTTTTGGCACAGGAGGGAAGTTTTTTTTCTGGATTTGGAAATCGGGAACGATAGGTTCGGATTGCGACAGCTGGCGAGGAAGCTTAAGGACGGATAAGGCAGGGGACTCATTTAGTATGGTGAAGTCATTGGATAAAACTTGAGTCACATGATTTGCGGGGGGTATTTAATGCTGGGCTGGTTTGGAAGAGGTCATTGCGAATTTAACAAAATGGGCGATTATTCAAGCTACTCAGGGTCAACCATGGCAGTGAATAACATGGAAAGTGAAAACAGTGCTGCCTCTTCCAAGCCACTCCACGCTTTCGATCCCACCTACACCTACGGCCAGGGCTTTGGCGTAACAGCCCAAGACAACAGCCCTGACACCAACACCCCAGAAAGCCTCAGTGAGACTGCCATGGATTACCACAGCAGCATGGGCTATATTGGGATGATGCCACAGTACAACTACAACATCCCGCGGGGCGGCGATCAAACCTACCAGCCAATGGAAGCCAGCTTTGACAACATGTACCAACCAAACTACGCTCCCAACAACACGTATATGCCCTTTATCTCCTCCCCCCAGCAGTCCTCGCTAACCCAAATGATGCACAACGAGGCGCCCTTCCAGATGCCACACGCTGCCCCGTTCATGCGCATGGACTCCCAAGAGGACCCCGGGGAGATCCGTGGCCGTGCCGAGAACTGGCATTACGCCGAGACCAAGCAGTTTGTTCAGATCCTGCTTGCTCACCGCCAGGAGCTCAGCGACCTGCGTCGCCACCCAGGCGTCTGGGAAACCGTGGCAAGTGAACTACAAACCTGCGGCTATGACCGCAGCGTCGACAAGTGCAAGAATCGCTGGAAGGTGCTCGTCGCCAAATACAAGAAATACACCGAGAAGACCCTCAAGAACAAATCCCCCCGCCACCAGACCCCCTCCCCCAGATGAACGTCCACAAACTCCCAAACTTCATGTCCAACATGGACTGCCACCCTGGCCTCTCCATCAACTACCAATACTACCACTCCCACCGCCTCACCAACCCCCACGGCGGCACCGGCGGCTTCGAGTTCTACACCGAAATGCACCAACTCCTGTCCCACATCTACTCCCATGGCCCAGACGGCATCATCAAGCGCCGTACCCCCCAACTCACCCACCAGCCCCAAGACTCTCTTCTCAACTCAAACTCCTCCCTCATCGACCCCAACAGGTCTTTCCACCCCTTCCGGAACGAGAACTCCCCTTAGCTTTACCTTTTATCTATCAATAAACCCCCTCCTCCAGATGTATTCTTCAATAAACTACTTTCAAAAATCCACCAATCATGTGCCACTCCCAGAGTCTAGAACTAAGCCACCCAATCAAATCATCCCACCAACCGAGAATAGCTCGACCAAGAAGAAGCACAGCTTTGGCGTTCAATCAAACCATCCTTAGGAACAAGCAAACCCTGCCCATCCGATCCCTTATCTTCAAGCACAACCCTGGCTCCAGACAACTCTCCTCAATCCCAGGTATTTAATTTCTATACCAAACCGATTTAAACCCTCACAATCACCTCAATACAACTCACGTTTCACATCAGATCTACCATAAGGCTATTTTAAGTGCCGTCTAATCACAACTAGAAGATAAATCATAAACCATCTTGGCTCTCCATATATTCCGATCCCAAATCTGAACTTCCCTGACGAATGCCAGATCGATCCTATAAATATAATCAAACCTATACTACATGAAATAAATGCCTATAAATCAACTTAACAGCCATTTCACTTAAACTATATGCACGCTTAACCCCCAAACAGACTCCTTCCAAATTTGGGCCCTTTCCCACTCATTGTTTACCAGCCTTTCCCTTGTTACAACACATTTAATCCAACTACATCCCTGTGTATGTCAAGGTTCACTAGCTACTCTGATAACCATATACATTCTCTATTGGATGTCAGCCCCCTTCACATGATTCTCTTCTCTTTCCACTTTAGGAAAAGCTTAAGAATTCATCTTCAACTCACCTCTTCCCAAAAGAGCCAAAGTATTCACCCCTTTTGCTCTTTCTTACAACCATAGCTGTCTTCTGTTTACAATATCCTGCAATGTTGCTGGGTTGTCCTGGCAACTGTGGTGAGATCAACTCCCTTCTAGATGACTATTAAGTAAAGTGAGAATTCAGGTTTTTGTCTGATTGACCCCTAAAAGTTGACACTTGTTTAATTAACAGTACTTGATGTACTGGACACCTTTGATATAAAAATTGATCTATACAGCTGTGGTATACTGAAGTGACCCCAGGGAGCTAAAAAATGCAATAAACCATACCTTGAATAAAAGGGATAAGGAGAAGTAAGCAACTATTTCTCATCTTACTATGATCCTTATGGGGATAAAAAATAGTTTTATGGTAAAGGGTGTAAGTTACAAAGTTCTAACCAGACAAGAATAAAGATCATCAAAACACCATAAGTGCTACAGAGTATAAAGAGATCTCAATATTCATTTGCTATACCTCATATAGGTGCAGCTGGGGGCATGGAGCAGTTTACAGGTGAACTAGCAAAGATCAAGCTATTCCCTCCCCTTCTGACCATACCCATCCATCTGAAACCTACCATCTATACCTAAAGATATCAGTCGTATCTAAAAATATTTAAACATGTAAAGATTAAAGCTGAAAAGTATACAGTGAAATGTGAACAACATAGAAGCAAGAAGACAAGTTTATTCTCACCCTTCTTCATTCCAGCACCTTCAAGCAGGCAGCTAGCAGAACCAACTTGTTCTGCAAGCTAATGTTGTAACTGTGCTGTTTTAGCAGAGTTACATGGGGAAAAATATTTAGAAGCTAGATAATAATATTTATTGAGAGATAGTGATTATATAGTCAATGTGAATCAAGGATAACAGGAACATGATTGTGTTGATCACATGGCTGGATGATGAAGGGGGTGGCCTGATCCTGCTTATGAGTCAAACGCCAAATTGAGGTATCCACTGTGAAGGATCATCATCTGTTCATATTGATGGATTTGGTAATCTGAGTTGACTTCCTGGTCTGGCTTTGAGTGACCGGGTAATCAGATTGCAGGTCACAAACCCGCTTGGTTGAAACCTTGCTGGCGGGTCAAGCCTGCGGTTTTGACACTAACTTGCTGCAGGTTGACAGTCAGAATTAAAAATACTCTCAAGTCAACCGCATTGAAAATCCTGAATCAAGTTTTTGCGTGTGCAGACCACTGAAGGTTAGCACCCTTTTAATCAGCAGAGACAAGTCTCCTGAACACTCTACTTAATAGAAATTAAGCTCCAAAAATACTTTTTAGGATAACCTGACCATGTAGGTTCCAAAGTAGCTATAAAGATGGTACATGACTGCTGAAAAAGATAATCAGATGCCCCTTTATCTTATTTCCCTATGAAACTAGCTACCTTTACTATGAAATATTCTTCCTGCTTATAAAAAATAAAAGCCCCAGTATGCAAAAAGGGCTACATAAAATTTTACATATTTTAGGAAGATATAGTGATCAGAAACAGTAGCATGAAATTACTTATATACTAGAAACTAAAAAAACATGTATGTTTCACAAGTAAAGTACCTCCAGGGGCCATACAATACAGCCCAAGGATCAAAGCGTTAATAAAAGCTCATGATTTTCTTAAAGAGATTGTTATAAAGCACTTACAAACCATCTTGACAGCCTATCTATAAGAAGATATCATACCAAACAAGTTACAGCTATATACAGGGTTAGAAAACACCCAATAAATTCTTTAAGAACCTTGGCTGTGATCACCTGGTTGCCATGAAGAGCTGCAGAAGTATTCTTGACATATCTCAAGCGCCAGAAGCATATATTTGGCCTCAACAGTGTTCTTTATCTCCTCTTGATCTTGCTTCTCTTTGGTGGCTCTTTTCTTCTTGGATGGACAGCCCTCAATATCTCTGATAGATGCAGCACTCTTTCTCTGTTGAACTTTGAGGTGCTCGTAGAAGGGGTTGTGTCTGGGATTGACTCCAAAGGAGGGCTTGGTATGCTTATGCCAGCCCTCCAAAGATGAAGTAGTTATCATCTCATCCTTAAGAACTGCCTGGTAGCAGTTCCAGTTGGCTTTGGCTCTGGGCTTGCTCCAGCGCTTGGTAACCTTACGTCTAAACTGCTGTGGCTCATGATATACAATGAAAGGGTCAGAGGCACCAGCATGCTTCTTGGCATATGAATCCTGGCATAGGGGGTCAACAGCTTGCTTGTATGCTCTGGCTTTACAAAGGCTAGCACTACAAGTTTCTGGATCGAAACCCTTCCCTTCCCTGAGGTATCTACACAGCAGAGCTGGAAGAACTCAGATCCACCCTTCAAATTCCCATTAACAGCCCTTGATAACAGAGAAATCACCCCTGGACCTCAAATCAAAGGTATTTACAAAAGCGTTAGACTGCAATACCCAAGTTTGAGGGTAAAACTTTAGTGAAATAAGATGGCAGATTAGGCGGCTAGAAGCTGCTCATGGCTTAGACAATTGGGTAGAGGCTTGTTACCTGACAGAAGGTGTTGGCAAGGATGCTGCATTGTATAAGGCTGCTGGCTAGGTACAATAGCGTAACTGCAGGGATCATGTGATTAGCCAAGTTAGGAGTTGGGCGAGATGACACCAGAGGTGTCCACATGGTTGAATTCATTGAGTTGAGCTGTGTTGGCTCATGGTATGATTTCTCTTTGGGTCCTTGTGGTTCAGGTCTAAACTGAGCGTAGGCTGGCTGGTTGCCCCCTTTCCCAAGGTAAGCTGTCAAGACAGCTGTGAAGATGATGTAGTTCATCTTCTGACTTGGGGAGGGGTAATGGGTTTAGTAAGGTTACTTACTTAGTCTGGGTAAAGGATTGATTAATGTGATAATATTTAGGAGGAAATTCACTCAATGATAGCACAACCTATCATTGAGGGTTTGTCTTTATTTATACTAGTGGACCTGCAAGGCATGTTATTGGAAGGCATGGCATTGTGGAACAGAGAGCCTGATTTGCATCTGTTATTCCCTTTTCTGAGTTGGCTTGGGTGGCTGGCAATTGAGAAGGCTTGACTGGATCCCAGTTTACATTGGCATAGTTCAATTTAGGCCTTCTTTATGCATCCAAATTCATTTACTGAATTCAGTGCATGATTTTCATTATTGGAGAGCCTGTCAGTCCATCCCCCATTTGATAGTCTCCCAACTTGGGCAGCAGTTCCTTCCAAGTTTGGCTTTAGGAAATTGCCTTTTCCTGGTTTCCCAATTTGGCTATTTCCCAAAGGAGTGAATGGGGACTGGCATGCTGGCAGGTGGCTGGGAGATGGCAGGCTGACTCATGGGTGCCTGGTTTACAGATGGCTTGCAGGTGGGACTAGCAAGAGTGACAGGAGTCTTCACAGTTGCTGTGTACATCTGCTCAGTGATGGCGGGCTTCTGTGTGGTGATGGTGTGTATCTTCTTGGTGGTAGTAGGGGCCTGCGTGTTGACGGCGGGCACAGATTGGTGGTGGTGGGCTTCTGTATGGTGGCAGCGGGCGTTGTGCATTGGCTACACAGCTATAAGTGTCAGTAATATTCCTGACACAACTGAGTGGAACCAAAATATTTAATAAATCAGCCATTTAGTTTGGCTTTTTTGATTTATTTGAACTTGCCAATTTCAAACTGCTACTACAGATAACTCAACTAAATAAAGACAAAGCATACCAAAAAATGCAGGATAAATGAATCAGAAATGCAGGATTCTAATGTACAAATTGGTATTTTATATAAGCTTAAAAATCATTCCCAATGTCAGGGATTCATCCTGAGGTAGGTTCCTGAGAACTTGTGGGCAGACAGCTCACAGGCCCAGAAGGAAGGGCCCACCACAGGATGAGAGCTAACTTTACAATGTAAGATAGTGATTTTCCAAGGATGGCCCAGGGTCTACTGGTAGCACCATAGAATCAATGTGGTCAGTAAGGGTGATGTACATGACTCTGAATATCTGGGTGAAGGTGGACTCACTAGTGGCAACAGATTCTTGCAGGCAGTTAGGCCGCGGGGTCAAGGGTGGGGTCATTGGTACCAAATATGCGGGCAAGTAGTTATATTTGTTGTAAAATAGTAAAGGTGGAACAGTGATCCAAGTTCCTTCACGACCAATAAGCTCTGTTTCTCTGGTACAGGATTTGTGCCGTAAATTAAGATCTTCTCTAAGTTAAATTCCAAATTATCTGGGTTGGGAGGATACTTTGTAAAATGTACCTGGCTGTATGGTGCTCCTGGGGACAGTATAACTTGAGCGGCTGGTCCATGTTTTCTTGGACTTGGTGGGAAGCAGGAATGGACCTGGGAAGATCAAACTAAAAATAGTAAAGTGCTAAAAGAATGTAGAATAAGACCTGTGTGAACCAAAGTTTCATAACACTTTATTGTAAGAATGGCAATGTGCAACTTCCTGGCGGCCCCAATGTATAAGTATGCCCATCTGCCATGGAAAAACTTTTGCAAAATCCTTCAGGCCAGGTAGTATCATTTACCAGGGTTTGGAAATCCTTGGTGGCATTCAATGTGGATGAATTTTCATTGGATGGGTTGGGGTGCAAAACTTAAATTATTTTTTCAAGTCATGGGATTTGTCATCAACTGGCAGCCCTTGTTCTTGAAGAAGCTTCTGCAATTCTCCATTTGCAGTGGCCCAAGTTATGGCAGGGATATTGCCTGGGTTGGTACTCTCATTGGCTGGGCTAAAAGGATCCTTCAGAGGGCAGGGTCTGGATTTAGAAGGGTTTAAGCTATGGATTTCAGAGGTTTCTCTGAAGTTGAATATATTTCTGATTTGAGCCCAAAAACACAGATGGCTGGGCCTGCAGGCTGGCGGCCCACAGGGTCTTGGGGTTTAAATCTAGTAGTTGGGATTTTTTTCATGCATATTGATAACAGGAATTTGTCACTTGTGACACCCAATCTAAAATTATTAACAAATAGGAAGCATCCATATTTTTAAATCCAAAAACCAAATTTTAAATCATATTTGAGGTGAATTTGAAATAAATATAATTTATGGGCATCTCAAACAGGAAGGCAAAAGATCTAGAGAAGAAAAAAGCCAATTTTTTTTGGGAATCACAGACATTCTTAAAAATCACCTAATTTCATTTTATGACAGCTAAATTTTTTATCATACTATTCACTAACTTAACATTCTTAACAATAAAATTGATTAAAATGCACAATTAGCTTATTGATTGTTGCAACTGAACCAATGAGGATTCAGTACTTGGAATTGGGGAAGACAACAGTCCAATAGAAAAGACAGGATAATAAGAATAAGGTATTGTTTATTGTAGAATATTGTGATTAATATACTATATGGGGAAAACCACACAGCCACAAGGGGGGTGGCATAGTAGGGAGTTCCATGTAAGGTTTGAGGCCAAGGAATAACTTGTGCGGGGATCAGCAAGTCAAATTGGTAGCACTTCTAATTAGCATGAAGTACCTGCCATTCAATATTGCCATCAGATTAATCCATAACATTAGATACATCAAGGGGCGGCTCATCAAGCACCCCCTGTGTATTGTAAGATACATTAACAGACAAGTCTGGAAACTTAGTTGCAACACTGCAATGTGTAAAAGAAAATTAATTGCCCCAAAATTGTTCTGGAAATGATTAGAAAGCAAGGTATTCTTATGTCCCTTGGGAAAATAGCAGCCACAATGAGTTTTGCAAAGCCCACTGAAGCTGTAACCCTGCAAGCTCATGTCAACTGTTGTGAATATTGCCATTCACCATGTTTTTATTTTGCCTTTGATGGGTTATTTTGAGGACAAATATCTTGCTTTTGCCTTTGCCTCTCAAAATGAGTCTGTATACAAACTAGGAAATACAATTGTTTGGTTTACTGATTCTTTGCAGCTTGCTTGCCCCACTCATGCTTTTGGCAAGTGATCCTACTGTCCATGTACTGTTTTGTGGTAAAGCTACACAGTATATATTCCATTTTGTATTCATCAATAAAAATTAAGTTCTATTCACATTTTGTCTTTGTGTCTTCCAGTACTTCCGCGCCTCTCTCTAGCCACAACTAGTAGATATTATTCTTCCAGGGCCGCAAGGTAATTGCATAGCCTTCCCTGTCATCTAACAGAGACTTAGTACAAATCCAATCCTAAGGTTAGGATTTCCTGTTGTGTGTCTGTGCCGCGCCTCAGAACACAACAAAAATGATGCTCACTACAGGGGCTGTAAGCCCCTTGGTTATCACTTTGCATCCACATTTTCAGGTCCCTTGCCTCCGCCTATACAAGAGTTGACTTCACCTGAAATTACTAGTCCTTCTATTGAGGAAGATATTGCCAACCTGCCTATTGTCCCTACTGTACTAAACCTTGGGAATGGTCCCCGCCTAGTTTCTTACCCCATGGGTACCCCTGACTTAGAACAAGTCATGTTGGTAGCCCTTGGGATAGCCTGTGAAGGAGCCATCCCTTGCCTTCAGTTGCAGTTCAGTTGAGCTGAATACTACAAATTAATTGTGGCTCCTCAATTTCCACAACATCTCTTCTCAGCAGCTGGCTCCGCTGAGCACTTACTATTGTCCTTTGTGAAGCCTTCCTTGTCCCACCATCAAATGGTGTTGGGGCTCCACATCCAAGAAATCTTGTCTCTGCAAGCTGTGGTTACTCATCACTGGGACCAGTTTGCTGCCTATCAACAGTGGATGCATTCCTGTTTTCATTGGTATCTGAAAATCAACGCAACTCTGTCACCTCCCAGACCTGTTTGGTTAATTCTATTGAACAAATGCACCAGTCTATCCTCAAATTTGTGAGAGAACGTCTACACAAGTTTCACCAGCTAGAACAACCCTGGCAAGCTCAGGTGGATTCCACCTTAAACGCTTATCTCACTGACTTCAAGCAACTTGTGCAACAGCTCAATGCCTTCAGTACATATTCCTTTGAGTAGCTACAGCAGGTAGCAGACTTTGCTTCTAGCAGCCTTAACGAACCCAGTACCACATTTGAGCAAGAAAGAGCGGCCACCGCTGCTACCATAGCAAAACTCCATAGTCAAGTGAATGAACTATCTATGCCCAAGCCAGATGTTCTGCCCTCTCCCCCTTCTGATGACTTGGTGGATTGGGAGCAGAAAATATGGGATGCCATTTGAGAACTACGTTTGACTACTTGCAGTCAGGAATGTCCTGCTGAGGCGCCTCAACCTGACCCCCAGGTGCTTGAGTTGACTGCTCAAGTTGCTGAGCTACAGCAAGAGCTTGCTGCCCTATGCAAGATGATGGTAGCTGCTGCTAGTCCTGCTGGGGCTGTTGATGAGGATGGTTGCTGCCCTGGTTTATCTGGAGCACCTCAAATCCAATGCGCTAGGGAATTAATTGCCCTAGCTAACAAGGTGGATCAATTGAAGCGGGATAACACTGAGCTGGATAGAGACATACAAGAGATGAATGACGTGATTGAATCTGTGAATGATATATTTGCCCCTTGCCTCTCAGTGGGGCCATCCCTTTCTTCACAGCTGGCTGAACTCTTCACAATTATGACTACCCAAGGTCAACACTTAGATACTACTGCATAACAGACCACTCAAGCTGTCAATACTGGGGCCTGCACTGTTAAGACTCTTACCACCCTGGAAGAAATTGTTTGCCAGCTATGGGCTAGGCAGCCCCCTTGGAATCTGAAGCAGAGTTTTCCCTGCGTATAAACGTACTCAATAGCAACAATGGTGGCCCAACTCCCAAGGCACATTTCAATCCTACCTTTAAGCAAGTCTTTGACCCCAGAACCTTGACCATTGCAGCTTTCCTAACTATCTACAAAACTTCCACAAGACAAGCATCAGACAAGGTTAAGAAAAAACATATTCTGACCTGTCTACACCCAACTTGCCAGGAGGTGGTGGTGCCTGAACTACCCACCATTGAGACGTGGGAAGATATGAAGCAGCTTCTGATTGACAAGTTTGGTGATGACCTTAGCCTGGAAGTAAAAAAGACACTTTTATGCACATTGCATTCAAGCCTAAAGAGACACTAGCTGAGTTTGCAGACAGATTCTACATGGAAGGACAGCAACTGATAACAGGCAGACAATTGACAGCCCATGAAGCTTACATGGCTTGCGCTCAAGCCCTCAAAGTTTACCAGCTTCTGTGCCTTCACTTCAAAGCCCATAAAGCTATGCTTTCCTCTATGAAGAGCATAAAGACGCTGTTGCAGGACATGCACCTCACTCATTCTGGAGCAGTCATTAAGGAAATATGAGCTGCTTCTAAATCTGATTTGTCTTCCTGTGGTCCTCACATTCTTACCATGAACTCACAAAATCCTCCTTGACGTCAAGGATGCCACAACTGTGGCCATATAGGACACCATTCTTGAGTCTGCACCAATCCTTGGGTTGAAGGAGCTGATCTCAAGGTGCAGACGGGAAAAGAACAGTCAACCTAGAGGCAGAGACGCCCCCCGGTTGACAATTCTTCCCAGACTCCTTTAATCTTTCCCCCCATAACTGACTCCAAGCCTGCTGATACCGAGGCTCCTTGTGACAGATCCAGGCCTAACCAGTTCATCCTGCCATTATCCTGCCCTTGACTCTTATTGCTGTTATCTTCCTGGGATGAAGCTTTGAGGAGCTTTGCCTCCAGGGAGGCAATTTTCTTGGATAACACTTTATTGTCATCCCACCAACAAACCATGATTTCAACACTTTTTTCCTCTTGTGCTCTCAACGCCTCAATTTCACGATTTGCCATCTCTTTTACTTGTTGAAAGATTTTATCCCATCCTACCAACAAGTTCCAAGCATCTCAAGAATAAATTTGGTTCCCTTGGGCGGGAGTCCCTTCCTTTGCAAAGTAATTGGAATACAGCTCTTTGAATGCAGCCTTTACTTCTACTAAAGATTTGGAAGGAACAGTCTTAGTGACCTCCAGGCTGGTCCAAGCTTCTTCCAATGTACTTGTAGGAACCTCCTTTCTTGCGGCAGCGGTTTCCACACAAAGGACCCCAAACTTGGCTCTCTCAAATTTTAACAAAGAAGGCATGACAATTGAAAAATAGGTGAGGGGAAAGCGTCAAAAAAGACAATGAATATATTTTATTAATGTTTAACTGTTTTTGCTTATATACCATTTGAGGCATACACAGCTGAAAACCCCTCCAGTTCCTGAATCAACCAATGTTTTGCATCACATGGTCTATGACATTTGAGTCATCCAACATAGATCTTTACCTGAAAGATCACCAACAATTCTCAACCTATGAGAATTGACCTACAATGGGCAGAAGTCACCTGACTCCATTCAACCCAATGTACCAATTTGGCATGGAGCTTCCCCAGCTCCCAGCGCCAAAACCCTGTGGATTGCACATCCTAAACTCAGCTATCAGTGTTCCAACTGGGAACCAGCTGATCAAACCTGAATTCCTAGGCATCCTTGCCTTTATTTAGTTATTTTTGCATTTACTGGTTTTTTGCCTTTAAAACCCATTAAACTGCTTTGAAACTCAAACCAGGCGCCACCGCGGCGCCCAGCAATTTCCCCAGGCGGCGCCCCAGCACCTGAGAAAATTTGATAGCGGCGCCTTGGTGCATCTCAAATTCATTAGGCGGCGCAGCAGTGCTTCTAATCCAATAAATTTGCCAACACAGCGCTTTTAACCCTAATTCTGGGGGGTTTCCCATGGTTAACCTTAACCAAACTTCTTGACAAAGTCAAGACCATTTTAATATAATTAAATCCTCATTAATTATATCCTGTATTTATTAATTAATCTTCCTGATTAATCAACCCATTTTTGAGACGCCTAGTCTCCAAGATTGATTTGGCCAATCTTGCCTCAATTCTTTTAGTTAGCCTAACCTAACTAAACATCAATATTCTGTTCTTTTATTAAACATAGATATCCAGTTTCTAGAAAACTTTCCCTCAAGTATTCCAAACAAACCTATCTATATGTAATAAACAGCAAAAACAGAACATCTTTATATTTTGGAGCATTTATTTGGCTAAATACTCAGTAGTGACTGTAGTACGGTCACAAGGCCCCTTCCTTCCCTTTGGGGGAATTGGCCTCATCTTTCTGGATCTTTATAAGCTCCAATTCCCCATGGAATAGCTTAAGGAATTGAGGATGAACACAGGACCATTCTTCTCTCAAGGCAGCTCCAACCCCCTGAATTAGGTAGTTTGGCCCTGGACTAACTAAAATAATCTTCATAGACCCTACCCATTGCTGAAGACCTCTTCTTGGATGCTTTTCTTGGCGCCTTTGATCAAACCACACCAGATCTCCCACCTGGAAATGATCACAAGGAAGTACTCCAGGCTTTGAGTTCCACTTGGCGGTACACTTTCCTCAAACCTGCTCTCCTTTACTCCTTGCCTTGGTGAATAATTTCTGCATCTTGGCTGCATGTTCCTCTATGGTGGCTTCATATGAATTCTTTTACACAAACTCCCATTGGCCCACTTCAGTGCTGATTGTAGTCTCCCGGCCATACAACATCCAAAATAATGAAGACCCAGTAGAATCATGGGGTATTGTCTGATATGCCATGATACTCTTTGCTAGGTGATCTTTCCAACGGTTTGTAGCTCCATCAGCCAATTTTTCCATAATGCGCTTTAAGGTTCCAATGGTTCTTTTGGCTAACCTATTGGTCTTGGGATGATAGGGAGCTGCGGTTAACTTAGAAATGCCCCATTTTAAGCATTCCTTAGTCAAGGCTGGCCCTACGTAGGGTGGTCCATTGTCAGTGAGAACCTTCTTGGGACAACCATGTTGTGCTATGATTTCTTCTCAGAGAAACTTAGCAAGTGCAACGCTTGTTTCTTTAGCCATTGCTCAAATCTCTACCCATTTTTTGAAAGAATCAATGGCAACCACAAAGTATTCTTTCTGACCACTTGGTAATGTGATATGACCCGTATCCATTGAGATCAACTCAAAAGGATAATGTGACATCACTGACTTGAGCTGTACCTTAGATTTTGCCGCTGAGAACTTAGAGCAAATTCACATTCTTGTAAAATCTGGAGGACCGTAGCTCTCATCTCTGACCACCAGTACCAGGATTTTACTGCTTGCCAGAGCTTTTTGTATCTGAGGTGACCTCCCCATTGAACATGAAGATCTTTCATCACTTGAAGACGTTTGGATTGCTCTACGTAAATCCTATTCCTCAATAACGCTTCCCGGGCTTCCTGCGTCTCAACTTCACAGGTCAACAGCGCTCGGGATAATAAGTTAGGAATCTGATTTTCCAAACCAGGTCAGTAAATGATATCATAGTCATATCCAGAGAGTTTTTCAGCATATAACTGCATACAGCCTTGTAAGTCTTCCTTAGTCCAAAGCGCTCTCAATGCTGCGTGATCAGTGACTATAATGAATGGCATTCCTAGGATATACGTCCTAAAATGTTCCACCACCCATACTATTGCAAATCCCTCACGTTCAGTAGTAGAGTATTTCCTTTGAGTGGTCCCCAATGTTTTGGAATCATACACCACCGGATGCCAGGATAACTTTGACTCTCCTTCCTGAGTAAGAACAACACCCAGACCATTTGAACTTGCATCTGTTTCAATGTAGAACAACTTTGATCAATTGGGGAATCTTAGGATGGGGGCCTCAGAGAGTCTCTTTTTCAGCTCTAAGAAACTTGACTCTTGTTCCTGTCCCCAAAAAAATCTGGCATTCTTCCTTGTTAAAGCAAACAACGGCTTTCCAAGCGCAGAACAATTAGGAATGAATCTCCAATAGAAATTCACCAATCCCATAAATCCCTGCACCTCTCGAACCAACTGTAGTGATCTCATGCTCAACAACAGAGTAACTCTCTCAGGACTTGGCTTAATCCCCTGATAATTCACAATATGTCCTAACACCTTGACCTCTTGACAGGCAAGCTTAGTCTTAGATACACTAATCTTTAACTTTTCTTTCTCAATTTGGCGGAATACTTCATCAAGATCCTTCAGGTGTTGTTCCCAGGAAGGGCTATATACAGTAATGTCATCTATATACACCAAGACACACCTAGGCTGCAATCCTGTCATAATTTGGATCATCACTTGCTGAAACACAGCACTGGCTGTTTTCATTCCTAATGGCAAGACTTTCCATTGATAAAGACCATCAGGTGTAGAGAATGCTGTAACTTCCTTAGACTTCTTGTCAATCAACAGTTGGTGATATCCCTTAGTCAGATTCAAAGTGATGAACCAAGAAGATCCAGCCATGGCATCCAGCTGATCCTCAGTTTGGTGCATTGGGTAGGCATCATTTACAAAATCCTTGTTTACCATTTGGAAATCAATACAAACACAAATGTTCCCATCTGGCTTTGGAACACAAACCATTGAAGCAGAATAAGGACTGATGCTCTCCTCAATCAGGTTGGCTCTTTGCATCTTCTCCACTTCTTCTCTGATTGCAGCAACTGCAACAGGACTACAACGGGGTACATACCCTTTGTATGGCTTTCCAGTAAGCGTTTTTATGATATAAGGTGGACCAGTTCTCCCTAAATCATATTTGTCCAATGAGAAACAACTACTCCATTTCCACACCAGAGTATACAACAGGGTACCTGGTGCTTCACTTGGACATAGTATACGGGTTAAATTGTTGAAGGGCACACAAACATAAGAGACAGTAGGTTTATTTGTTGTGAATTCTCCAACTACAGGCATCCAAACTCCAATACGCTGACCTTGCTGAATGTCTACAGGAACCGCGCAAGTGTTGAATAACTTCCAGGACTTGAGAGATTCACCATTTGAACCATCCTCAAATATTGCCACATTTAAGGATATATGACAGGGCAATTATGGGATAACCTGTCCTCCTTGCGTTCTGCAATTGAAAGCTACGGGCTTTAACCAAGCGGTTCCCTTTAGTGGAATTGAGCAATATTCCTCGGCGTAGATGACAACTGACTGGACATCTTCTGGTGCTGGCAGAATTGTCAGTTGTTGATAAGCGTATTCAACTCCTTCATGAACCAAGACATTCTTGACAGCGTCCAGGCTCACCTTGGCCTCAACAATCCAAGTCATACCAAGCAGAACATCAAATCCTGCCCCAGGTAAAACTACGGCGGAAGTCTTGACCTTGGTATTTTTCTGTTTTATTACCACCTCATCAAACACGTCTTGTTTGATGGTGGTAACCCTATCCGCAGAAGATAAGGTCAAAGTGATCAATCTTGATGGGTCCATGCTATGTCTAAAAACAAAGTTCTTTGATACCGCCACTCCAGCACACCCTGGATTGTAGACTGCCTTTGCGGAGATACCATTGAGCAAAATATCCAAAAGGATAACCCCTTGTAATGCCCACACAAAAGGTTTTGTAATCAAAAGTGCAGGCATACTCTGGGCTACCTTTTTACGCCATTCAACTTCCTTGAGCCGATCCATGCTCAACTGAACTCGCACAGGCTGCCATGTAATCTCCCCATCTTCCTTCATCCCTAAGCGCACATCCAATATCCACTCATCTGGAGAGGCGTCTGGTCTTCCCTCAGGCAGAGTTGGACAAGAGACATTGATTTCCTGTATGGGTGGTTCCACTGGTTGACTAGCGCTTTTCCCATATCCCTTCAAAGTCTTCCCAGATCAAAGTCTCATTCTCCCATTATTCTCTAAATTACTGGACTCAGGTTGAGAGACACCTAAGCCTGCCTTTCTTTTCCCAAATCCTTAAACATAAGGTTGGGGTGCTCCTTGTCAAATTCCGCATAGTTGAGACACTTTCCAGCAAAATGGCCATCTTTCCCACAGATCCAGCATCCCTTGGCCATGGGGAACTTACATGCCCGCTTAAATCTAGACATGCGGTCCTTATCAGAGGGACTTCTTGGACGTCTGGTTCTCTCAGAAGATTCTTCCCCTGCCACAATATGAGCTCCTATTCTGGAACAAGGAGCACTGTGTGGAGGGCCTCCAAGATCACACTCCATCTGGGTAACCTTCTGAACAAGTTTTGACCATGACAACTTCTCACGGCGTAACATAGAGGCCTGAGTTTGCAACCCAGGCCACATTCCAGTGAAGAAAGCATCCTCCACTAGATCCTGATTACGTTCCACATCAACAAAGGCTAAGAACTCCTCCATTCTGGAAAGGTACATTGACACTGTCTCATGGCCAGCTTGAGTAACATTTTGAGCTTTTTGAAGAGCATCACCAGGTCTAAGGGTTACAGTGTAACTGGCTTGAAATTCCTCTAAAAAGGTGGTCCAATTGTTGCCTTTACGTCTTTCAAACCATTTGAAACAGGCAGGTCCTACAAGAACTTCCAACCAATGATGTTTCTCATAATCCCCTAGACCAGAGGCTGGTATAAGGAAACCCTCCAGGAAAGCGTTTCCTTCCTTGGGATTTCCAGAAAACGGTGACATCTTGGCAAGCATAGACTGGACTCCTTTCACCATGGGTTTTTTCTGCCCCCGTGTTAGGCTCTGTGACAGATCCAGGCCTAACCAGTCCATCCTGCCATTATCCTGCCCTTGACTCTTATTGCTGTTATCTTCCTGGGATGAAGCTTTGAGGAGCTTTGCCTCCAGGGAGGCAATTTTCTTGGATAACACTTTATTGTCATCCCACCAACAAACCATGATTTTAACACTTTTTTCCTCTTGTGCTCTCAACGCCTCAATTTCACGATTTGCCATCTCTTTTACTTGTTGAAAGATTTTATCCCATCCTACCAACAAGTTCCAAGCATCCCAAGAATAAATTTGGTTCCCTTGGGCGGGAGTCCCTTCCTTTGCAAAGTTATTGGAATACAGCTCTTTGAATGCAGCCTTTACTTCTACTAAAGATTTGGCAGGAACAGTCTTAGTGACCTCCAGGCTGGTCCAAGCTTCTTCCAATGTACTTGTAGGAGCCTCCTTTCTTGCGGCAGCGGTTTCCACACAAAGGACCCCAAACTTGGCTCTCTCAAATTTTAACAAAGAAGGCATGACAATTGAAAAATAGGTGAGGGGAAAGCGTCAAAACAGACAATGAATATATTTTATTAATGTTTAACTGTTTTTGCTTATATACCATTTGGGGCATACACGGCTGAAAACCCCTCCAGTTCCTGAATCAACCAATGTTTTGCGTCACATGGTCTATGACATTTGAGTCATCCAACATAGATCTTTACCTGAAAGATCACCAACAATTCTCAACCTATGAGAATTGACCTACAATGGGCAGAAGTCACCTGACTCCATTCAACCCAATGTACCAATTTGGCATGGAGCTTCCCCAGCTCCCAGCGCCAAAACCCTGTGGATTGCACATCCTAAACTCAGCTATCAGTGTTCCAACTGGGAACCAGCTGATCAAACCTGAATTCCTAGGCATCCTTGCCTTTATTTAGTTATTTTTGCATTTACTGGTTTTTTGCCTTTAAAACCCATTAAACTGCTTTGAAACTCAAACCAGGTGCCACCGCGGCGCCCCAGCACCTCAGCGCCTGAGAAAATTTGATAGCAGCGCCTCGGCGCATCTCAAATTCATTAGGCGGCACGGCGGCGCTTCTAATCCAATAAATTTGCCAACACAGCGCTATTAACCCTAATTCCAGGGGGTTTCCCATGTTAACCTTAACCAAAATTCTTGACAAAGTCAAGACCATTTTAATATAATTAAATCCTCATTAATTATATCCCGTATTTATTAATTAATCTTCCTGATTAATCAACCCATTTTTGAGACGCCTAGTCTCCAAGATTGATTTGGCCAATCTTGCCTCAATTTTTTTATTTAGTCTAACCTAACTAAATATCAATATTCTGTTCTTTTATTAAACATAGATATCCACTTTATAGGAACCTTTACCTCAAGAATTCCAAACAAACCTATCTATATGTAATAAACAGCAAAAACATAACATCTTTATATTTTGGAGCATTTATTTGGCTAAATACTCAGCAGTGACTGTAGTACAGTCACACTCCTCACATCCTACTGTTGTTTCATGATATCTCCAATGATTAAGATATGGATGACTCTGATACTGACAATGCCAATGCATATGGGTACTATGTTCTGGCTGTTCCTGAAACCATTGCAGTCCCCTATAAGTTACGCACAGGAAAGACTACAACTACCACTAAGCCTTTGCCTGAAGCCAAAGAAGTTGTCTCTTGCCCTTACCTCACTCAGGCTAAGAGGTCCCCTGTGCTAGTGGAGTTGTCATAAGAAGCTGCCAAGGTTGCTGATGCTGTCTTCAAGAATTTATCTGTTTTGCTCCCTCTCCAAACTGTTTATAAGGAGTTCCCAGGGTTAAGATGCATGATTGAGAAGTGAGACAAAGAGCTAGCAGAAGCTCAAGATATCCTGGCTATCCTCCCAGCCTTTGGTTGTACTACCATTTGCTTAGAAATATCCATCCAGAAGGTGAAAATCAAGGCTGTCTTGGATTCTGGATCTCCTGTTAATGTTGTCTCCTTGAAGCTTGTCAAGAAGCTCAAGCTTGCCTTGACCTTAATTATCATCATTTGTATGGTAAAGCTGGGCTATCCATGTCTTGTACCATATGAGCATATTTTACTCTCCCCTGCAGTTTGGCAAGCTTCTCTTTACTGCACCTGCTGTTGTCTTGGAGAATGAAAGCTATGATCTCCTAGTTGATACCCAGTTCCTTAGGGAATACAATGTGATCATAAACTTGAAGGATGCTTACCTCTTTATCTTGGGGTACAAAGTCCCTCTGATCTTTGAGGAACCAGTTAAAGTTCCCAGGAAACACCTCAAGACGTGTGCTTTAGAATATTCCACTGGTGTTTTCATTCTAAAATACCGTACCCACTCCTCCAACATGAAGTGTCTGCCTATGGCTTGTCCTGCATCTGAAGAAATTCCACTCCTAGACACTTCTGCTGTGATCATCCCACCTAGCTCCCAGGCCATCCTAGACTCCAAGATATCATATGAACTACCTGAACAAACCTTCTTGGAGTTGTACTCTCCCCCTTCTTTAGGGCACAACAAACCTTATCTCTGTCCTGGAATCCTAGATGTCTCCCATAAGGACCCTGTTCAATTGTTGGTAACCAACCTGACTGCATTCCCCATGACTGTGTCTAGGGGGCAGGTTGTTGGTTATGGAAAATTACTGAATTCTCCTGATGTATTGTCACTTCATCTCTTTGGTAAGTCCCAGGATTTTAATCTACTGGAAGACAAGCCCCAATTCCTATCTTTTGTTCACTGCGCAAGACTTTCCACAGTTGTCCCCGTTTCAGCAGAAAGAGGTGCTAGACTTACTAGACCAATTTTCTGACATCTTTGCTAAGGACAGTACCAACTATGGGTTAGCCAAAGGTGTTACCTTTCAGATAGACACTGGCAACGCTCCTCCCTTCTGTGCTAAACCCTATTGCCGCAGTTGTGTAGAGGACGCCCAGGTATCTAAAGAGCTCAAACAACTGTTAGACACTGGACTGCTGGCGCCTTCCCAAAGTCCTTGGGTATCCCCACTACTCATCTTGAAGAAGAAGGATGGGATCATTGTATTGTGATGGATTACTGACGCTTGAATTCCTTAACCAAAAAGGATTCCTACCCCTTACCACGCATCAATGATGCTCTCTGCTGCCTTGGAGACTCCAAGTTCTTCTCTGCAATGGACCTGGCATTGGGATACTGGCAAGTTGACCTTTTGCCCAAAGACTGCCAAAAGACCACACTCATTATATCTTACGGGCTGTTCAAGCCTACACATATGCCACAAGGACTCTGCAATGCCCTGGCTACCTTCCAACAAGCCATGGACTCCATCCTTTGCGACTTGAAACTGTCCTGTGTCCTAGTATACCAGGATGATATAACAGTTTTCAGCGCTACCTTGACCAATCACCTGGATCATCTCAAAGAGGTGTTCATAAAGATTTGAGACGCTGGCCTCAAGCTAAAACCATCTAAGTGCACTTTCTTCAAAGAGCGTCTTGAATTCTTGGGTCAGGAAGTAACCCAGACGGGGATTTGCCCAATGACCAAGAAGGTTGAAGCTATCAACAAAATGCTTCCACCCACTAACTTGCAAGAGGTACAAGTCTTTATGGGTATAATGGGCTACTAAAGGCAGTTCATCCCTGACTTTGACAATACTAGTGAACCTCTAGTCCAGCTGTTACATAATGTCCCTTTTGGATGGACCACTAGCCAGCAGCACGCCTTTGAGACCCTCAAAAAGAAACTCAAAGAGGCTCCTATCCTAGTGTATCCTGACTACAATAAGAATTTCATAATATACACTGGTGCTAGTAATCTTGCTATTGGGGCCATCTTGGCCCAACTAGACAACAAAGTTGTGGACCATCCTGTGGCTTATATTATCCGTGTCCTAAACAAACATGAGAAAAACTACAGTGTTACAGAGAAAGAATGCCTCGCTTTGTTGCATGAAGTCAAAAAGTTCTGCCATTATGTGTATGGAACCCATTTCACTGTTGTCACTGACCACGCCTTGCTTAAGTTATTATAAAAACTTAAGAAGCCAGAGGAACAGCTAGCTAGATGGGCTCTTTGTCTGCAAGGTTATGACTTTACTGTGCTACATTGTCCTGGGATTCAACACCAGAACGCTGATGGGTTATCCAGAATGCCCATCCTTGCTCTACACCCTGCTGAAGCTGATAGATTGTATGAACTAATTGGATACCCCTCCTTGTTAGAAGGTGAGACAGAAGAAGTCTGATTAGCCCTGTCCAAACTATCTGAGGATACACTCATTTGCGACAATCAGCTCTTCAAGAAATTATGAGATTGATACCTGCCTTATGTACAACCTAGTCTTTGTCTTTTGTTGGTGCTTCAAGATCATAAAGAGACTTGGCATGGGGGCAGTGTCAAGACCTTTGACTGGATCCAGGAAAATCACTTATGGGAAACCCTTTTTCTGCTGATCCCAGATGTCATAGCTAGTTGCCATGACTGCCAGCTCCAGAGACCGCGAGCTGCCTCCCACAAGTTCATATTAATTCCCCCTCAACATGCCTTTCATACTGTCAGAATTGATGCTATAGGTCCTCTCCCCTGCTCTGCTCTGGTTGTTTTTTATCCTAATTGTTGTTGATCACTTCAGCAAGTGGGTAGAAGCTTGCCCTACTAAGGACATCACTGCTAAGACAACTGCTACCTTCCTGTTGCAAGATGTTTTCTACTGCCATAGCTGCCCTCAAGTGTTGCTATATGATAATGGGACTCATTTCAACACCAAGTTGATAACCTCTGTGGTTGAAGCCTTGGAGTCTCATCAGTCTTTCTCTGCTCCCTATAACCCTTCTACTAATGGGGAAGTTGAGTGTGCAAATTCAACATTGCTTTCTATCATGAGGAAACTCACCTACTCTGACACTGAAAACTGGGATCTTTACTTACCCGCTGCTCTCTTTGCTTATTGCCTTAGAAAACATTGCGTCACCAGGTATTCCCCCTTTGCTATACTGTATGGGCGTGAGGCCATCACTCCGTCCCTCTTGGGGGGGCCCTGCTTTCCTCTGATAAGGCCATGAATCCTGACAACCACATCAAGGATCTAGTTAACTGCATCATTGACATACAGACCACTGCCTATACTTCTGCATACAAGACTAAGATGCTTGAGCTCTCTCCTGACAATGCTGGACAATCTTCCTTGCCTGAGTTCAACATTGAGGACCACGTTCTTTACTATCAACATAGAGTAGGAGGACACACTCACAAGCTAGATATATTGTGGGTTGGCTCTCTAGAAGTGACCTTCAAGCAAGGGTCTGAGTACACCATGAAACTCCTCACTAGTGGTAGTTTGTTTTCCTGAGTACATGCAAAGTTCCTCAGCAAGTACTGCCCCCTAAGGCCAATCTAGAGGGGGGCAATGTTGTGAATGCCGCCATTCACCATGTTTTGATTTTGCCTTTGATGGGTAATTTTAAGGACAAATATCTCTCTTTCAATTTTGCCCCTCAAAATGAGTCTATATCCAAACTGGTAAATAAAATTGTTTGGTTTCCTGACTCTGCACAACTCACTTGCCCCACTCATGCTTTTGGCAAGTGATCCTACCATCCATGTACTGTTTTTGTGGTAAAGCTACACAGTATATATTCCTTTTCATATTCACCAATAAAAATTAAGTTCTATTCACATTTTTGTCTTTGCGTCTCCTAGTACTTTGGTGCCTCTCTCTAGCCACAACTAGTAGAGATTTATTATTCAGGGCCACAAGGTAATTGCATAGCTTTCCTGCCATCTAACCAAGAATTAGCAGAAATCCAATCCTAAGGTTAGGATTCCCCATTGTGTGTCTGTGCTGCGCCTCAGAGCACAACACAGCTCAAGGACACTATAGCTGACAGTTGTGACAACTAGCAATGACATCAGAGATCGGCAGGCAGATGCTCTCCCAGTAATAGTTCTTCTGATGCCAATCATAGGTCTTGGTAATGCTTCATTTTCAGTCTCTTTATGAGCCTGGAGCACCAACAAAAGGCAAAGACTGGGGTATACATAGGTCAAGTATTGATCATGCACATTTTTGAAGAGCTGGTTGTCCCAGATGAGGGTGATTTGGATAGCTTAGTCAGGGAAGTTTTTACCTCCTCAGTCTTGTTTTCCCAGGAAGAAAGATACCCAATAAGTTCATACAATTAATCAGCTTCTGCAGGGTGTAGATCAAGGATATGCATTTGGGACAATTCATCTTCATTTTGGTGCTGGATTCCAGGGCAATGTAGCACAGTGAAATCATAGCTCTGTAGGCAAAGGGTCTATCTAGCTGATTGTCCTTCTGGTTCCTTGAGCTGTTGTAACCAATTAAACAAAGTGTGATCAGTGAACACAGTGAAATGAGTGCAATAAATATAATGGCAAAATTGTTCAATAGCACGTAATACGGCAAGAGATTCTTTATTGGGGAAACTATAGTTTTTCTCATGCTTATTGAGGACACAAGACATATACACTACAGGGTGATGAACTCTTTTGATTGTCTAGTTAAGCCAGGATGGCTTCAATAGCTAGATCACTAGCATCTGTGTAAAGGATGAACTCTTTATCATAGTTAGGATACACCAGGATGGGAGCCTCTTTGAGTTTTTGCTTAAGAGTCTCAAAGTCCTGTTGCTGACTAGCGGTCCATTTGAAGGGGACATTGCATAACAATTGAACCAGAGGCTCACTAGTATCAGCAAAGTCAGGGATAAACAGTATATAATAATCCATTGTTCCCAAAAAGACTTGTACTTCACAAAGGGTGGTAGGAGGAAGCATTTTTCAAATACCCTCAACTTTATTGTTCATAGGTTGAATCACCATTTGAGTTACTTCATGACCCAAGAACTCAAGACGTTCCTTGAAGAAAGCACATTTAGACAGTTTCAACTTGAGGCTGGACTCTCAAATATTAAGTAATACTTCCTTTAGGTGGGCCACATGATCAGTAAAGGTTTCACTGAAGAAGGTTATATTATCTAAATACACCAGGACACATGAGAGCTTCAAGTCACAAAGTATGGAGTCCATGGCTCATTGGAAGGTAGCGGGGGAATCACACAGCCTTGAGGCATGTAGGTAGGCTTAAACAGCCCTTCAGAAGTGATTAGCGCAGATTTTTGCCTATCTTCAGGAGAGAAGTCAATTTTTCCAGTAGACTGACTCTAAATCCATAGCTGAGAAGAATTTAGAGCTTCAAGACGGCAGAGTGCATCATCTATACATGACAAGGAATAGAATCCTTTTTGGTTAAGGAGTTTAACTGTCAGTAGTCCATCACAATGCAGTGACCTCCATCTTTCTTCTTCAAGATGAGCAAAGGTGAGGCCCATGGAGTTTGTGAAGGGGCAAGCAACCCAGAATGTAATAGCTGTTTGTTTTCCCTAGATACTTGAGTGTCTTCTACCTAACTACAGCAATAAGGTTTAGCTTAGAAGAGGGAGTATCACTGGTGTCAATCTGATGAATAACTCCTTTGAATAGACCATAATCAGTGCTATCTTTAGCAAAGATATCTGAAAACTGATCTAGCAGGAGTTACCTTTTTTCTGCTAAACTAGAGATAGTTGCAGGAAGTCCTGAGCAGTAAAGAGATAGGATTTGGGGTTCATCTTCAGGTAAGATGAAGTCTTGGAAAGTGCCAAAGGAGTGTAGAGATGAAACATAAGGAGAATTTAGAAGCTTGCCATAGCCAACAACCTGGCCTCTTGACACAAATATGGAGAAAGCTGTTAAATTGGCTACCAACATCTGGACATGATCTTTGTGAGAGACATCTAGGATACCAGGGAAGAGGTAGAGTTTGTTGCAGCCTAGCAAAGGAGGTGATTACTGCTCTAGGAATGTGTGTTCAGGAAACTTGTACAATATCTGAGAGTCCAGGATGGCTTGAGAGCCAGGGGGAAAGATCACAGAAGAAGTGGCCAGGAGTAGAATTTCTTCAGATGCAGGGCAGGTCATAGGGGGACACTTCATGTTGGACAAATTGGTACAGTACTTCAAAGTGAAGACGCCAGTAGGGTACTCTAGGGCACATGTCTTGAGGCGTTTTCCTGGGACTTTGACAGGTTCCTCAAAGATCAAAGGGACTTAATACCCTAAGATAGAGAGGTAGCCATCCTTTAAGTTGATGATCCCATTGTATTCCCTAAGGAACTGGGTACCAACTAGAAGATCATAACCTTGTTCTCCAAGACAACAGCAGGCGCGGCTAAGAGTAGCTTGCCAAACTGCATGGAAAGAGCATAATAGGCCCCTATAGCGCAAGTCATGGACAACTCAGCAGTACCATAAGACTGATGGTAGTTGAGATTGGGGGCAAGTTTAAGCTTCTTTACAAGCTTGAATTAAACAACATTAACTGGAGACCCAGTGTCTAAGATGACCTCTATCTTCACCTTTTGGATTTATATCTCTATGAAAGTAGTACAACCAAAGGGTGGGAGGACAGCCAGGATATCTTGGGCTTCAGCTAGTTTTTTATCCCACTTTTTAATCATGCACCTCAAACCTGGGAGCTCTTTGTAAACAGTCTGAAGAGGAAGAAAGACTGAAATTTTTTTGAAAACTGCATAAGCTACTTCAGCAGCTTCTTCAGAAGACTCCACAATCACAGGAAAACTCTTAGCTTGCATAAGTTATGGACAAGAAACAACTTTCTTGGCTTCAGGAAGAGGCTTGGTAGTTGTTGTAGTCTTTCCAGAGCATAGTTTGTAAGGGACCACAATGGTTTTAAAACTGATAGAACTGAATATCCATAGGCATTAAAATATCAATGTCTGAATCATCCATATCTGAATCATTGGAGATATCATGGAATAATAGCAGAATAGGAGGATCCTCAGAGTTGGAGTGCTCAAAGTTTGCTATGGACAAGGGAGCTGGATGAGACTGGGAATAATTGTCAACTAGGGTCGTCTTTGCCTCTAGGTTGACTGCTCTTTTATGGCCATGCTCTTGTGATCAGCCCCTTCAACCCAAGTATTGGTACATACACAAGAGTGGTGACCTATCTGTCCACAGTTATGTCAACCTTGTTTCTAGGAGGATTCTGGGAGTTCATGAAAAGGATGCAAGGGCCACGGGAAGAAGAACCAGAGGTAGAGGCTGATTAGTTCTCACACACAACAGCTTCAGAGTGAGTAAGATACATGTTCTGCAACAGTGTCTTTATACTCTTCATAGATGAGAGCATAACCTTGTGCGCTTTAAATAGAGACACATAAGTTATTTGACTCCAAGGGCTTGAGCGCAAGCCATGTAGGCTTCATGCACTGTCAGCTTTCTGCTAGTTATCAATTGTTGTACTTCCATATAGAACCTTTCAACAAACTCAGCCAATGTCTCTTTGGGTTTGAATGCAATGTGCATAAAAGCATCCTTTTTCACTTCTAAACTAAGGTTGCCACCAAACTCATCAATCAAAAGCTGTTTCATCTCTTCCCAAGTCTCAATGAAAGGCATTTTAGGCACTAACACCTTTTGACAGTGATAAGGAGCGCCTTTTTGGGGAAGCTTCAAATATAGAATTAGGAAGAGAAGAATTACATTTTATTGGATAATACTTTAGACTTATATAGATTTAGCTGTGTCAGGGATTTTAGTTGGATCAAACCCAGGGGCTGGTCATGTTCTGGATGGGTTCAAGTTGCTGGATACCTGGACAGTCATGTGATATTAGCTTGTTGCCATTTCTGGTATGCCAACAAGGTATATTGGAAAGGCATTAAATTGGGCAATGACTGGATGTTAGGTGTGATGTTGATAACTGGAATACTTGTACATCCAGACCTCAACACACCCCTTCCTTATGGGGTCACCCGGGTACATCAGGAGAGGGCTTTCTCTTGACGGCTGCCACCTGATGTTCCTGGAGTTGTTTACTGATAGGCACCAACTGGGTTGAGTGTTCTCCTTTGCTAGGGCGGAGGCAAGATCTGTGATACTTTTTGGTGATGGGCTCTTTGGCACCCTGGAAATTAACCAGGTAGGTGTTCCTGTCTGGTTGGTATCTGATGATTCTTCCTGGTCCTCTGTGTACTGAGTCTAGCTTCTTTCTGTTCCCAGCTATAACCCAGATGGGGGAGTTGAAGGGGAGTGGGTCCTCTGTTGAGGTTACTTTTTGGGTTTTGAGTCTCTTTTTTCTGCCAGTTTGGCTTTGAGGCATATGTGTTGTAGAGTTGGTTTCTGTTCTACTGTGGAAAGTTTCCCTGGAGGGATCTTCACATACAGTTGATTATTGCGGGTGACTATTTATGGATTGTTCTTGTATGTTAGTTCAAATGGTGAGTAGCCTGTCCCTTGATTGGTAAAAGCCTGGGATACCAGTAATGCATGTTTCACATAGAGTGGCCATGTGTCTTTGGCTTTTTCATCCATTATTTTCTCCAGGGTTCTGATAAGGCTGCTGTTCAGGCGTTCAACTCTGCTGTTGGCCTGTGGCCTATAGGGGGAGGTTATGGAGTTTTTGATGTTCTATTTTTTTAGATTGTTGTTTACTACATGGCCTGTTAACTCTTTTCCTTCATTTGTTATAATGTAGTCTGGAGTCCTGTAGTCTGCTATGATTGCTTTATAGATGAATTGATTTATTGTTTCCGCCTTGTGATCTTTTGTTGCCCAGCAGATGGGCCAACATGTGGCAAAGTTGATGGCTACAATTAGGAAACATTGATTTGTTTTGGTTTCTGGGAAGGGTCCCACTACGTCCAGTCCCCAAACCTTAAATGGTTTGGGTTCAGGTACTGGGTTGACTGTTGGCTGTGGTGCCTTGGTGCTGGCATATTTTTCACACACTGTGCACTTCTTTAGAACATCAACTATATCCTGTTTGAGGTTGGATCACCATACTATCTCTTTTAATGTGAGGTATAGGTTGTTAGCCTTTGTATGTCCTAGTAGATGGTGATGTCTTAATATGGTGTCAACTCTTTGTGTGAGTGGGATGTACAGGACCTGTTTGTCTTTATGATTTGGTATACAGTGCCATTTGATACATGCAAATACTTTTTGTTCCTTACCAATGTATTGTGGGTTAGTTGATGTGTTGAGGGGTCTTTACCTTTGGTTTTATACTCAGTGTTGTACAGGTATGCCAGTCAGGGTCAAGGTGGCCAGGATGATCCTCTCTTGGCTGGCATAGCCTAGAGAGAGCATCAGCTGTGACCAGCTCTGCCCCCTCTTTGTATTGGATGTCCAGGTTAAACTGTTCCAGCAAGGACATCCATTTGGCTTGGCGCCACGCGAGTGCATTCTGAGTTTTGAAATAGATTAAGGATTTGTGATCAGTTAGCACCTGGGCGTTTAAGTGTCCTTCTAGATAACATCTCCATTTCTTGCATGTGTGATATATTGCTAGCAATTCTTTATTGTGTATTGGGTATCTCTGCTCAGTGTTGGTTAGTTTTCTGCTTTCATAACATACTGGCAGGAAGTCTTACTGCCCTGGCTGGTGGATGCGCAGGACTGCGCCAATAGCAGTGTTGCTGGCATCTGACTTGAGCTCAGAGCACTCATTGCTATTAGGGTATTTCAAGATTGGTGCTTCAATCAAAGCTTGTTTTAATAGCTGGAAATTCTTGTCGCATTCTGGAGTCCAGATGAATTTCTTTTTGGCATTACCTTTGGTTAGGTCATTGATTGATGCAGTGAGTTTCCGCAGTCTTTGATATACTTCCTTAGATAAGCTACCATACCAAGAAAGCATCTTACTTGTTTCACGTGAGTGGGGCATTGCATGTTATTTATGGCTTTTATTTTACCTGGGTCTGCTTTGATGCCACTGTCAGAGACAATGTGGCCCAAGAACAGGTGTTCCTTTTCCATAAATTGGCACTTACTAGGCTTAGCGTATAGTTTGTGGTTTGCAAGTTGATCAAGTGTCTTGCAGACATGTGTGAGGTGTTCCTCTTTTGTTTTTGAAAATATGATGATGTTGTTGAGGTAACATAATGTGTTTGAGAGTCTGTTTAGCGCCTGGTTCATTGTGGTGACAAATGTTGCTGGGGCGTTTGTCATCCCAAAATTCATTACTTTATATTCAAACAACCCAAATTGCATGCAGAACGCAGTCTTTGGTATGTCTTTCTCTTTAACTTCAACTTAATTATAACCAGAAGTGAGATTAATTTTCAAGAAATTTTTTTCTCCAGAGAGTCTTGCAAATAGGTCTTCTATGAGGGGAAGTGGGTATTTGTTTTTTACTGTACTTGCATTTAGTGCTCTGTAGTCAGTAACTAAGCAAAGAGATCCTTCTTTCTTCTTTATGAAGAAAACTGCTGCCCCCCACGGGGATTCAGATGAACAAATGAATATTTTGGCTAGGTTGTCCTTGATGTGGGCTTTAAGTGTTTGGGTCTCCATGGGGAGAGTCTGTATAGGGGTGCTGGCTTAGGGATGGATTTACATAGGTCAATGACATGTTTGACTTCCCGCTCAGGGGGTAATTCTGTGAGTTCTTCTTTAAATACATGGGTGTATTTGTTTAGAAGTGTTGCAAGTTCTGGGCATTGGATCTTTTGTGTTTGTATATTATTAAATCAGAGTACTAATTATGTGGAGGGTACTGTTTTTGGTTATATGTTCAGAGTCATCTTGATTTATGACTTGGAAAAATACTGTGGCTCTTAGAATGAGGTTGTTGGGTTCTTTGAGAATGTTGAAATTGACTCCATTGTGTTTTATTAACATGGTTTTTCCCCCAACATACCATGGGATTCACTCAGGTAAACCAGTTCATAACTGCTACAATGTCATAGTTTATATTGTTCATGACAAGTCTTTTTATGGACGTTTGGATGCCTTGTAGATTAATTCTGAAGGAAGTTGTTTCACCTTTGAGTAGAACTTTTGATTTGTCTGCCATTCTGGCGTATTTGAAGTTAGATTTGATAACTGGTATCTTGTATTTGGTTACAAATGGTTTGCTAACCATGGTGTTTTGTTCACCAGAGTTGAACAAAATTTTATGTGTATGAGATTAGTTAGTGCATGGGTAGACAAGAAGTTGTGAGCAATCATTAATTTTTAAGTTCATAAAAATGGGGGATTGGGGGACACGTGGGATGCAAGCAGCAAAGTTTGTGCCTTGGTATTTCTTCTTGTTGTGTTGGGGGAAGACAGGCGCACTTAGGCCTGTTCCACCTCCTCTTTTTCCTATTCTCTGTTTTGAGACCTTCAAGATCAGAGAATGTGGGGTCAGATTCATAGCAAATTGCTACTTCAGCATTGTTAACTTTGGCGGTGTCCTCTTTCTTGGGACAGGAGCGGTTTGGGCTTTAGCTACAATTGCCATTGTTACGATTGTAGTTGCTGTTGCTATGATTAGTGTTCTGGCACTTGTTTCCATTAGAGTTGTCTATGTCATTGCTGTTTGAGGAGCGGTTGCCAAAGCGTGCAGCATATTCCATGATTGCACGTTTTTCAGCACGTTTGGCTTCTGCAATGAGCACGGGCATGGAGGTATTAGCCTCTGGGCAGATGAGGGCAGCAACAGAGGGTTTCATTCTATTGATGAATGAGGCTCTAGTGTGTATGTTGTCAGCTTGTGCTGGGGTTTGGATTTTACAGTGTATTTCTTTAAATTCATTGGCGTAAGCTGTGATAGTGGTCTTCTGAGGAAGATCACTGAGCTGTATTGCAATATCTTGAAGAGATTTGGTGACACAGAAATTGTGGGTGATGTTGGCTTTGAACTCTTCCCAGTTTTCAAGCTGGTTGTTGGTTTGTGAGCCAACCCATGTGGCAAACCAGTTAGCTGCAGATTCATACAGGCACTTGCTGGATTCCTGGACCCATTTTATGGGGGATGTGGCTAACACAGAGCTTGGCAGCTGAGTGGTCTAGCCAATTGATGACATATTCTTTGTTTTTACCAAAGAACTTGTCAATACCAATGTATTTGGTGTTGGTAAATTTGCCTGTGATAAGCGGTTGTGTGTTTGTTAGTGGTTGAAGAGAGTTAATGTAATGAATTATCTTGGCGCATGCTTTGGGCATGACCAGTCCTTAAAATATGGTGCATCCACTAGAAATATCTTCATCAATTTTGTGGGTGTGGAAGTACGTTTTCCAGGTATCCTAGGATGTGGCCTGGTCAAGTACGTGGGCGAAGGTGGGCAGGTTTTGTTCAGTCATTTTCTCTTTCATTGGTGTGGTCAAAAACTGTAGTGCTACCAGTGATAAGGAGCGCCTTTTTAGGGAAGCTTCAAATATAGAATTAGGAAGAGAAGAAGTATATTTTATTGGATAATACTTTAGACTTATATAGATTTAGCTGTGGTGGGATATTAGTTGGACCAAACCCAGGAGCTGGTCATGTTCTGGATGGGTTCAAGTTGCTGTATACCTGGAAAGTCATGTGATATCGGTTATTTGTCATTTCTGGTATGCCAACAAGGTATATTGGAAAGGCATTAAATTGGGCAATGGCTGGATGTTAGGTGTGATGGCAATAACTGGAATACTTGAACATCCAGACCCTTGACAACAGGTTGGGTGCAAGCAGGTTAAATGTGTTCATTCTTAACCTCATCAGAGGCAGTTTGCATCACTGTCTTATAGATGGTCAAAAAAGTTGCAATGGTGGATGTTTTAGGGTTAAAGACTTGTTTAAAGGTAGGTTTGAAGTGCACTTTGGGAGTAGGACCATCATTATTTTTATTGAGCACATTTATATGCAGGGAGAATTCAGCTTCAGAGTAATAAGGGGCTGTTCTGCCCAAAACTGGAGGACACTCTCTTCAAGAGTGGTCAAGGTCTAGTAGGTGTGGGCACCCACATTGTTGACCAGGTCAGTCTGTTGTTCAGTAACGTCTAGCTGTCACCCATGAGTAGTCACCACAGTTGAAAGCTCAGCCAAAAAAGAGGTCAAAGATGGTCCCACCAAGTGACAGGGGTAGATCCTGTCATTTACAGAGTCAATTAACTCACTCATCTCTTGAACATCCTTGTCAAGGCTGAGGTGATCTTGATTCAGGTGGTCTACTTCATTGGCTAGGGCAATCAAATCCCTAGCACACTGGATTCAAGGGTTCCTGGGCAATCTTGAGCAGCAGCCATCATTGTCAGTGAGCCCAACTGAACTAGTGATGCTTAGCACAGTATCACAAAGAACAGCAACTTATTGATGCAGGGTAGCAATTTGTGCAGTCAAGGCAATTACTTGAGGATCTGGCTGCGGAGAGTGGCAACCGTCAGCATTTAAACCAACTATATGTAGCATCCTCTATGTTGACAATTCCCAAAAAAATATATTTTTATTATATTTTTATCAATTATTTACCTTAAATAATTGTTCCTAATGTTAAAAGTTTAATTTGATTTTAACTTTCAAGTTTTAAGTAAAATTGTAAAAAATAAAGCCAAAATAAAATTTGGGATTATTGACATGAAAGATGTTACATGTAGACAGTGTAAAATTCTGAAAGTTACCCGGAGGGTCTGCAGGGCATCCTTGACTACAAGTGGACACACAGTTCTCTGATAGTGTCTCATAACTTCTGTTACCTATCCATTGTGTCATCAGACAGGGGGAAGGAGGATCATCCAGTTTAGGCTCAGACAACTTGTTTACTTGGGCCTGAAGCTTGGCAATGGAGGCAGCCATGGTGGCTCTCTCTTGATCAAACTCCTCTTGTAGATCTTGGAGAAATCTAGCAGCAAGCTCTGCTACCTGTTGTAATTGATCAAAGGAGTAGGCACTAAATGCATTAAGTTGTTCCACAAGTGATTTTAAATCAGAGAGGTAAGCGTTAAGGATGGAGTGTATTGAGTTTTCCAAGGTTGTTAACGCTGGTGAAATTCATGCAGACGTTCTCTGACATATTTGGAAATGGATAATTGTATTTGCTCTATAGAGGCAACCAAACAAGCATGAGAGGTAATGGAGTTGTGTTGATTATCAGATACCAAAGAGAAAAATAAGTGAATCCACTGCTGGTAGGCAGCAAACTGATCCCAATGATTAGTTACAGAGGCTTGGAGAGACAAGACCTCTTGGACGTAGAGCCTGTGGGGTTCCTGGTTGCCAGTCCCCAAAGTGTGTCCTGGGTCATAGCCAGGAACCAGCTTGGAGGAGTTGACATTTTTTAGTAGTGGAGGGTGGCCTGCTAGAAGCTTGTACCTAGCCTGCAAAAATGCAAACTCTTCCAGCACTTTTCCAATTACTAGATGGGCATCTCTACCATGCACTTGTACTTCAGCAGGCGCCAATCCCTCTGTGGACCTGTACTAGTCTTGCAACAACCTAGTAAATTCATTCCCTATAAATTCCCTTCCCCTATCTGTCATTTCAAAATACCTAGTTAATCTCTCCCACTCCTCCTGGGAAGACTTACTGATGGCAAATCTCCTACAACTTTGCCAATAGGTATCTTCCCCCCTTGGCTAGGGTAAAAGATATGGGGTAGCTCACTCATAGGGCTTGTACTCTAATCACTGGGAAATTTGGGCAGGGGCTGTAATAGGCTTTTATTCACAGTCAGAAGGAAGATCCCCTTAGAAACCTTCTGATATATGGACTTAGTATAGGGAACAATGAGGGTTTGTGCCAATATTTGGAGTCCTTCAACAATCTCTTGGACTCCTTGTACTTGGTCTTTGGCTTCTGCCCCTTTGTCTTGGGCTCCTGTACTTCAGTCTTGTGCTAATGCACCTTGGTCTTGGGCTCCTGTGCTTTGGTCTTGGGTATCTGTGGTCTGTTCCAGCTCAGGCTTCATTCTCTTGGTCTTCATCTTCTTCTGTAGTCCTTGCTGCCTTTGTAATCCACTTGATCTAGTCCCTGAAGAGTCTCAGATAGCTCCCCCTTTTATAGCTCCTTGTTTCAGTCCAAAATCTCTCTCAGAACTCTTGTTTTCCAAAGCCTAAACTATCCAGTTTTTCTTTCTCTACAATGTATTAAACTTTAAAACTTACTTCATCCAATGAAAGCCCTGAATTTTCTGCTTCTGCTCCTCATTTTTTAGGCTTTAACTCTCAAGTTAAAGCCCTCAAAACACTGATTAAATAAACTTTGGCTAGCAGCCAATCATACGCTTCAATTCAAGTGTTTTTCCAAACAGTTTACCCAAATGACTTGCTCTTGACTATGGTTTGAAGCCAAAGCTGTCTTGCTCTGGGTAAATAACAGCTCCTTGTTTCAAACGGTTTCACTGTGATTCCTGTCACATTTCTCCAGCAAATCTTGAGCACTTCTGCATATGTTTTACTTAGGGGAATTTTGAACCATTGATTCTTCAATGTTTCTTCAAGTTTCTCCGCATATTCTTTAACTTTTTGCTCCTTTGAACTCGCCTGTTGCTTGCCTTTTTGCCTATCCTAGTTGTTCTTGGAAAAATTTGCTTATTTGCCTTCACAGTTTCTCTGTCCTGTTTCTGGCCTCTTTCTGCTCCTTTTCACTTAATTAAAACTTGATGAACTTACAGTTTAAACACTGTAATTCATTTTTTCTCTTTTTTCTCTTAAAATATAATATGATAATTAATTTTCTTTTCATACTATAATTTTGGTAGCATTAAATCCTTATTTAGCTGCTTCTTTTCTTAATATTTCCTCTTCTATGACACCAAAATCAGCATTCCAGCTTCTATTTCCAATCTGGTCAGTCATTCTAAGTCATATTCTAGCTTCATAGCTAGTCCTGAACTTACATCTTCTGGTCCTTCAGCTAGTTCTTTAACCATATCTTCCAGCTCTTCAGCTTAACCAGCAATCAGTCCATCTCAGTACATAAACAGCTTCTTTCAGTCTTCTAATAGCTTCCTTCATTACCAGTCCTTCAGCTACTTCTTCATCATGATCAGACACTCCTGCATCATGATCTTTTAGCCCTTAAGCTTATCCTCACTAGGAACCACCTTGGGTTTATCTGCACAATGAACCATTTTGGTTCCAGACTTCAACATGAACCAACAGTCCCTCAACTAGTCTTCACTGTGACATACAGTCCTTCTTACTAGTCTTCTCTGCTGGTCCCCAACTATGAACCATGGTTCTTTATCTCAATCCCCTTTACCAGAACCTGTAGACCCAGGCATGGGTCTACATTAAACTGGTGTTTTACTGGGCCCTTGCAAGTGGCAATCCACTTAGGCCATTCAACCATAGATCATCAAAGTCTATGCCATTGTTTTTACTCAATCAGGTGATTAAGTCTGGGCTTTCAGTTGCAAAGTAATCAGCTTTACTTCCTAGAGGCCTGATCACACCAAGTTCTGCAGCTACTTCCCCAAGCAAACCGCCTTAGTGATACCTCTGAGAAAATCTATGCCCTCCAATGCTCACTTTGGGCTCTCCCCAAAGCTCCCATAGGGACGTAAACGAGGACACCCTACCAGTTTTTAGGTAGGATTCTTGCTCACAGACCTTCTATAAGTATATCAGGGTACATAGAGACCTCAGAGCTCTTCCCCTCCCTGGAAGCCTGTGCTACCCAACAGGGGTCCAAAACTTACAGCCCTGGTAGCCAAGTGGCCTACCATGCTGGTACTTATCTACCCTGGCAGCCTGTGTTACCTGCCAGGGTCTAAACATCTTCCATCATGAGTAGCATACACTACTCATCAGGCTGGATCACTCCCCAACCCAAGCAGTTTAAGTTCCCTGCTGAGCTATCTCATTCTTCACCCCAATCAGCCACACTTCCCTGCTGGGTGAAGACCTCTAGCCCACAGCAGCCAATATCTTCTGATGGGTGGATACAACATCTGCCTCTAGTATTCTTTACACCTACTAGCTAGGCCTTACCTTCCCTAGTAGCCACCATTCCCTACTAGGCCGCTACCTGCAACAAACCAACAACATATTGTTAATCTTCATCATAGCATCTTTATTTGAAGCCAAATCAACCCTCGCCTAAAAAAACATTTACATGTGGACCATCACAGAGCCCCAATACCATTTGGTGATGGGCTAAGGCGGGCTACACAAAGAATGACAATAGATGTTTAGCGGAACCATCTGCTGCAAGGAGATGTTGTGGAAACTGCAGAGTAACAATCAACTTGTAGTATTCTGCTCAATTGAACTGTAACTGAAGGCAGGAGATAGCCCCATTGTAGGCTATTCCAAGAGCAATGGCCATGACTTTTTCCAGGTCAGGGCTTCCCATGGGGTAAGCAACTAGGCAGGGACTATTCCCAAGGTTCAGTACAGTAGGGACAATAGGAGGGCTGGTAATTTCAGGTGAAGTTGGCTCTTGTATAGGAGGAGGCAAAGGACCTAAAAATGTGGATGCAAAATGGATAACCAAGGGGCTTAAAGCCCCTGTAGTGAACACCATGTTTATTGTTTTTGGAGGTGTGGCATAGATACACAACGGGAAATCCTAACCTTAGAATTGGATTCATACTAAGTCTTGGTTAGTTGATAGGGAAGGTTATCTGATTACCTTGTGGCCCTGAATGATAAATCTCTACTAGTTGTGGCTAGAGAGTAGCGCTAAAGTACTTGGAAACACAAAGACAGAAATGTGAATAGAACTTAAATTTTATTTGGAATATGAAATTGTAATATATATTGTTTGGAAATACCACAAAACAATACTAGGATGGTAGAATCACTCACCACAAGCATGAGTGGGGCAAGTGAGTTGTGCAGAATCAGGAAACCAAACAATTGAATTCCCCAGTTTAGAAACAGACTCATTTCAAGGAGAAAAGGCAAAAAAAGGGATTTGTCCTCAAAATAACCCAACAAAGGCAAAATCAATAAAGCAGGTTATTGGCATTCACAACACTGTGAAGTCCCAGTTGGTGAAGCACCTGGACCAGGGGCATCTGCAGGTCACGTTCCATGATGGCCATCATAAGGGGGTGGGCTTTTTCACCATTGGTCAACGTACAGGCACTAGTTGGGGTCTTCTTGATAGGGGGCACAGTTGGTGTGGGCTAGCAGGGTTTCAGCTGCAGTGAACTTTGCAAAACCCATTGCAACTATTTTTCCCCAAGGGACATAAGCATCCTTTGCTTTTCAACCATTTTGAGAACAATTTTTGGGGTGATTGGCCTTCTTCTGTGTCTTGCAGGCTGATTGGCTGGAGGTATAATGTGTCCATCTTGGGAACCATACAGTGCCATCTGATTATCTGTTTCTTTATTCTGGCTTCCCTGGGTGACCCTTTGGCTCAATTGGCCAATTCTGAATGCCAGTGTTGATACATAATTTGGATTAGCAGCTGCCTGTGCGTGATGGGAAAACAGGGCCATACTGAATGAAGCAGGAGAAATAACACTCCTGAGTAGTGCTTGGAGAGGAGCCCATGGGTTAGGAATGACCATAGACAGATGCTTCACTATTGGAAGACCCAGTGTAGCCCTGCATGATTTTTTCAAGGCCAGGGAACAGCTTGTTTACTTTGCTGTTATTGAAATAAAAATAAAATAAATTATTAAAAATTAAGCTCAAAAAAAGGAGTGTATATTTTAGTCAATTTTATTGTTAAGTATGTTAAGTTGGTAAATAGTAGGATCTAAATTTTAGCTGTCCTAAAATAGAATAGGGTGATTTTTAAGAATGCCTATGATTTCTAAAAGAATTAGCACAAATCTACTCTAGATCCTTTGACTTCCTTTTTGAGATGCCCATAAATTATCTTTATTTCAAATTAACCTCATTTTTGATTTAAAATTTGGTTCTTGGATTTGACAATCCCACAATTTCAGATTTGTTACTAATTTCATTTTGTCTACAATTTGTTAGACATACAGGAAATCTCATAAGTACATTATAATCCCGCATTTCTGATCCATGTATCCCACATTTGCTTGTTGTGTTTTGTCTTTAGTTAGTTGAGTTATCTGCTCAAGGGATTCAAAATTTACCAATTTAAATAAATAAAAAAATTCAAATTAAACAATTGATTTTATTAAACGTTTTAATTTTCACTCAGCTGAGTTGCCCACAAATGTGATTTGAAATTTGGACCAAGGATTTGACAATCCCACATTTTTATGTTTAGGTTCTGGATTTACAGTATACTTACCATTGATAATTGATATGTAAAATTAAAGTTGAATTTTGTGGTTGATTAATCCACTGTATTATTATCTATCACAAAATACAACTAATTTCATATAATAATTATAAATAGGTAAATATACAAGCTTTAAACTACAATCTGTATCATTAGATGTAAAGGTGTTAATGACATCCTAAAATTGGGAACAGTCCAATTATAAAATCACAATGAAAATACCACACTTACAATGGATTTTATTAAACAAAATGCATTGAGTTATGCACATAATATCAAAATATCAAGAGTTGACGTCTAATTGTAATATTCTAATGCAATATTTAAGTTTATTGTCTTTAATTTATTAATGATGATGAAAAATATGTATGCTCATAATTTTAAGCTATTTGTAAAATGTACAGCATTGTATTAATTATGGGAAATGTTGATAATGTAAAAAGAAAATATTATTAATTATGAATTGAAAGAGAGATATCAATTTTAATAAGTTGTCACAAAGTAAAGATTTGTTTTACTGATCAAAGGATGGGAAGGGGAGGGAATGGGCGGAATGAACATCACTGTGACAATCCACATTTTTGGTGGCTTGCAGGCGGGGCTAATGTTGGACAAACAAAAGTTTGTTTGTTGCAGGTAGAGACCTAGTAGGGAATGATAGCTTCTAGGGACAGTAAGGCCTAGCTAGTAGGTGTAAAGAATACTAGAGGCAGATGTTGCCTCCACCCAGAAGAAGATATTGGCTGCTGTGGGCTAGATTTCTTCACCTAGCAGGGAACTGTGGCTGTAAAAGGGTGAAGAATGAGATAGCTGGCAGGGAACTTTGTCTGTTTGAGGTGAAGAAGGTTTTAGACCCCTGGCAGGTAACACAGGATGCCAGAGAAGGGAAGAGCTCTGAGGGCTCTGCGTACCCTGATACGCTTACAGGAGGTCTGTGAGCAAGAATCCTACCTAACAGACTAGTAGGGTGTCCTTGTTTATGTCCCCATGGGAACTTTGGGGGGGACCCAAAGTGAGCATTGGAGGAATTGAATTTGCTCAGAGGTGTCACCAAGGCGGTTTGCTTGGGGAAGTAGCTGCAGAACTTGGTGTGATCAGGTCTCTGGGAAGTAAAGCTTATTTCTCTGCAACTGAAAGCTTAGACTTAATCACCTGGGTGAGTAAAGACAATGCATAGACATTGATCTATGGTTGAATGGCCTAAGTGGAGTACCACTTGCAAGGGCCCAGTCAAACGCCAGTTCAATGTAGACTCATGCCTGGGTCTACAATTTCTGGTAATGGGGACTGAGATAAAGAACTGAGGTGGTTCACAGAATTAACAGAGAAGACTAGTAAGAGTGACTGTTTGATCATAGCAAAGACTAGTTGACAGACTGTTGATTCATATTGAATTATGGGAACCAATATGGTTCAGTATGCAGAGGGAACTAAGGAAGTTCCTAGTGAGGATTTGTTGAGGGACTGGTTGAGGATAAGCTGAAGGACCAGAAGATTATGATGCAGGTCTAGCTGATCATGATGCATATTAACCAAAGGACAAGAAGATTGTGTTACAGGAGTAGCAAGAGGACTGATGAAGTTAATGAACTGATTTCTGGTTAAGCTGAAGAGCTGGAATATGAGCTGGCTGAAGGATCCAAAGATGATGGTGAAGAACTGGTGGTCCGGAGAAATGAGCCAAGATTTTGCCGGATTGATTTGCCCGAGTGGGAAGATGTGGAATGTTTTGCCTTGGTTTAGTATGAAAATCAAGAAGTAATGTGGATGAAGTGTGGGTAATATATTTTTATTATTAAGTTCCTAGGATAGACAAAGGTATGTTGCTATGAAAGCGGAATACAAAGTTGTTTTGGTGGTATGTTTTCTTGGATTTTACAAGATTTGTAAATATATGGGGAAAACATTGAAGAGGTCCAGAAAGAAAATTTTAAATTGTATTCTACTATTTAAATTGGTTCAGGTTAAATGTAGGGAAGACTGGTGCCAGAATAATGGACTGGTTAACACTTTGGTGCGTGAAGAGTTGTCAATTTGAGCGGTTTGAGCAGTGGAAATTATTTTCCTAGTTGGATCCTGGTGTAACTTCAGAAATGGTCTATTTCTGTGCTCTGCATTCATTGGTTGAGTTCTGGCAGGTTTCCTGATGAAAATGATTGGTTGGAAGCCAAAAGATTAAAGTATAAGCAAGGAAATAGTGAATTAATACTTTAAGCTTTTGAGAAAGTAAGTATGTAAGTTAAGTTATTATAGGAAAAAGTGAGCGGCAATGGTTTAAGCTTATGAAGAAAGCTATTTTGAAGGCGGAACCGTTGGGAAAAAAACACTATAAGAAAGTGGCTGGCTGGAAAGTTACCGGGTCTTTTAAAGGTCTTTTGGAGGTCTTTCTTAGGTCTTCTGAGTTTCTGCCAAGAGGTTTTGGAAGCTCTTTGATCACCAGCAGGAGCTTGGTTGGACTGATACAACCCAAGATAACGGAGCAAGAGCCCAAGAATAAGAAGCTGGATCCTAAGTGTGGCGCCAGAGTCCAAGTCTAAGGAGAAGAAGTACAAGCCTAAGGTGCAGGAGTCCAAGACCAAGTACAAGGAGTCTAAAATATTGTTATAGACTCCAAGTATTGGTAAATCCATATTGTTTCATTGACCCTCCGGGCCATATACCAGAAGGTTTCTAAGGGGATCTTCCTTCTGAGAGTGAATAAAAGCCCATTTTGACCCCTATACACATTTCTGAGATACATTTTCCCTTACTAGAGAATGATAATCCCTTCCAGATGGTCCCTGGCTACAATCCAGGACACACTTGGGGACTGGTAGACAGGAATCCCACTATTGCCTTCATCTGCGCCTGTGAAAGGGGCGGCATCAGAGATAATGGGGGGATTGGTAGTGGCTTGGGAGTCAGGGTTAGAAGGCAGGTGGCTTGATGGGGGGTTGGGGAGGCAGGGTTTGTTGACTGGGAAGGTTTGCAAGAGCGGTTTGCTTCAATTGCTCAAATTCTTCTTCTGTCACGTATGCGGGCTTGACAAAACAGATGGATGGGCAAGGGGGAAGGCAAGAGTCCTTTCTGGACTTATCAATATCACTTGCATAGAAGATGATGAGGTCAAATAAGTCCTGGATGGACACAGAAGGAAAAGCTCATAACCCTTATCAACTTGGGTGCATAGTTTGTTGTAGATGGCAGGCTTCAAGCGCCTGAGGGCGGAACCAAAAGGTAAAGACATACATCTGCAAGATGCATGTTGGCGTAGTTGATGGGGTAGGACCAGCAGGTATGCCCTGCAGCCCTGATTTCTTGGGTAGCCCATTCCCGCTGCTCCATCTCTGCACTCAATACAACTGTGTGCACGGTGTTTTGTGTGGCCCACTCCTCCAGCATGTCCTTGAGCTCCATCTGGTAGGCATACCAATCTGCGGTGTTTGATATTGCCGAGTAATAATTGATACCCAATGGGGAAACTGCCAATAAAACACCAACAAAACAATACAAGATTGGGCTGCACTTGTACACGTCAGACTGGATATGCTTCTCTCCATAGTCTTGAATACTTTCAGAAATCTTAGTGTATGATAGGAAGATGATGTCATTCCGGGCCCTCATTGCCCTCCCTTTAATAAAATTGATGATGGTTGAATTGTATGGGTTAGAATCCACCAAACTGGGGCTACCAAGAATCTGATTGGATAGGATTCTGGCAGCAACCACAACTCCATGCATCCATAAATTCACCATTCTTTTGTTAGTGAAGATGCTGTGGAGTCCCAGCTGGAGACGTACCTGGACCAGGGGCATCTGCGGGTCACGTTCCATAATGGCCATCATAAAGGGATGGGCTGTGTCACCTTTGGTCAAAGTACAGGCACCAGTTGGGGTCTTCTTGGTAGGGGCCACAGTTGGCTTTGCAAAACCCATTGTGGCCGCAATTTCCCCAAGGGGCATAAGCATTTCTTGCTTTTCAACCATTTCAAGAACAATCTCCAGAGTGATTAATTTTCTTCTGCACCTTGCAGGCTGATTGGCTGGAGGCAGGGTGTGTCTGCCTTGAGAACCAGACAGTGCCATCTGATTGACTGTTTCTGGCTTCTGGCTTCCATTGATGGCCCCATGGCTCACTTGATCAAGTACAGATGCTAGTGTTGCTATATGATTTAGGTTAGCAGCTGCTTGTGAGTGATGGGCAAACAGGGCCATGCTTGAGGATGCAGGAGAAAGAACACACTCCTGGGTAGTGCTTGCAGAGGGGCCTGCGGGTTGGGAGTGGCCATAGAGGGAGGCTTCACTATTAGAAGACCCAGCGTAGCCCTGCATAATTTTGTCAAGGCCAGGGAACAGCTTGGTGGCTTGGTTGTTATTGAAAAAAAGACATAATAAATTTTTATTAAAATTTAATAACTCAAGAATAGGAATGTATATTTTAGTCAATTTTATTGTTATATATGTTAATTTTGTGAATACTATGCTCTAAATTTTAGCTGCCCTAAAATGGAATAGGGTGAATTTTGAGAATGCCTGTGCTTCCTAAAAGAATCAGCACAAATCCACTCTAGATCCTTTAACATCCTTTTTGAGACACCCATAAATTATATTTTTTTTCAAATTCATTGCAATTATGATTTGAAACTTGGTTCTTGGATTTGACAATCCTGCAATTTCAGATTTGTTAATTTTTACATGATGTCTATGATTTTTTGCCATATGGAAATCTCAAATTGTACATTAAAATCCCGCGTTTCTGATTCATGTATCCTGCATTTGTTTGCTGAGTTTTGTCTTTTATTAGTTGAGTTATCTGCTCAAGGGATTTGAAATTTGCCAATTTAAATAAATCAAAAAAAGTCAAATTAAATGGTTGATTTTGTTAAATATTTTAATTCTCACTCAGCTGAGTTGCCTGCAAAAATGATTCAAAATTTGGACCAAGGATTTGACAATCCTGCATTTTTACATTCAGGTTCTGAATTTACAGTAGAGAATATTTGCCATCCACAAGGTGCTTGCCGTGGGTCATGGAAGCATATGAAGTGGGAGCAACTATAAATTTTCAAGAAATGAAGGAACTTCAATTAAATTTTGAAATCAAATTCAATGAATATATTTTTGAGTGTGTAGAAAGATTTTTTCTTTTTGTGTATAAATGCATATGAAGGGGATTTAAAGAAAGTAAAATTTGAAATTATAAATGAATATATGAAATCATCAATTATCTACAAATTTATAAAATCAATTTCAAATAAAGTTGGGGATGTAACCCTTGTGAACAGAATAAAACCATTAATAAATGTCATTTACAGAAGCATGGACAGCTACTCCTAGCTGGGCCCCAGATGGAAACTTCTTCAGATTTTTGAATATATCATATATCAACAGGTTGGTGGCAGTTTACCAAAATTCTGCATGTTCTCTGAACTTTACACCTTGCAGAGGATTCATGTCGCAATATATCTAAGAATATTAGTTCATTGCATATTAAAAGAAAACATTACCAAGCCAGATGTCTCTCTTCAATTTGCTGTGTGTTGGCTGGCACTAGAGAAATAGAAGACACCATGGGGTACAGGAAAGTTGAGCATGTCCTTTACAACTGTTTTGCACTAACATCTTTGTATGGCTATATTATACCTGAGAAAAACTTGCAAATCAAATCAGTTGCAACTTTGCCCTTTATAAAGCGCTCCACCACAACTGGGGTGATAAGCGCCACCCCACTTGCAATTGGCTCTCACATAATCCACCACGTACAGAAGAGTATGTGGTCCCAATTGCAAGCCCTAGCTGAAATCTCATTTTGGAGTATAATTCCCCAGAATAATCGCATCCCCTAGCAATTTGCTTTCCCCAATAAAAATTTCTTCTCTTGTAATTTTTCATTTTATTTCTAATTTTTAAATTAGTAATATCAACTTAGGTTAATAATAATAAAGAATTAGTTACAATAAACCAAACACATTTAATATTAAATATTAATTTAATTTTTTTGTTTAGTTGATTAGCAACTCTGGTGTCAGGAAGTCCTGATCTATTAGGGTTGACTGATCCTTATTCCTATCACTAAAACTATGGGTTAACAATAGATGGGCCACAGTCAGATGTGAAACGTCTATTTCATAATACAGAGAAACTATATCAAGACTAATATAGTCTGCAATACAGAAGACACCTGAGACATTCTGGGCCTCAGGTCATTGGTTAATCCAGAAGCTTTTGTAAATAGGTGCCATGCTTTCTGGATCCCAAAATAGATGCAAACCCGTCCTAGAGAATAAAGGCAGGGAATTACAATATCCTAATTCACCAAGAAATGAGACAGAAGACCGCCCAGGCAAATTATGCACACTAGACTGAAAATAAGATGGGGCCCAGGCTATGAATATCAACTTAGTTGACCGCAACTAAGTCAAGGGATATCTAGGCTGAAGAGGAGAAATCAGCAGCCTATAATATTACCTCATTCCAAAACCTTATTCAGGTTTGGAATCCAACTCTTGGGGTGAAACTAGTAGCTTGGGGATGATAGGCTAGCTAGTAAGAGTTGTCTGCAGCTAGACACCAGTCTGGCCGCTACCTTTACGCTATAAAAAGCCCTTCCAAGATCACTAGGAAGGCAGACAAAAATAAGAATCATCAACATTACTACTAAACCAATTAGTAGTAGTGTCAAATACAATAAGAGCATATTATTGTTACTTCAGGGATCCTGCCAAACCACCACAGTTGGTGTTGCGTCCCAAAGATCACAGGACTCTCTCTTTACTTGGCTCTAGTAACCATGGGGCTCTGTCAGTTGCTTTAATTACCCACATCAATTGGTAGCACATCTGTCCCCATACAGATATCCCAAACTCAATATGGATAATTCCTCTAATAAAAAACAACAACTCTTTTTCTTCAAGAACACAAAATCTTGACACTTTTGTAACTGTGCTGTTTTAGCAGAGTTACTAGGGGAAAAATATTTAGAAACTAGATAATAATATTTATTGAGAGATAGTGATTATATAGTTATTGTGAATCAAGTATAACAGGAACATGATTGTGTTGATCACACAGTTGAATGGTAAAGGGGGGTGACTTGATCCTTGTAATGAGTCAAGCGCCAAAACAAGTTACCCACCAAGAAGGATCAGCTTCTGTTCATGTTATTGTATTTGGCAATTTGAGTTGTCTTCCTAACTTGGCTTTGGGTGAATGGATAATTGGGTTGCGGGTCACAAACCTGCTTACTCAGAACCTTGCTGGCGGGTTGAGCCTGCTGTTTTACACCCCCCTGGCTGAGGGTTGGCCTCCTCTGGGGCAGGTTGTCAGGGAGGTTGTCGGGAGCCTGGGCGCCATACTGGACTAACTGTTGTTTGGTGGCAGGTAACATAGTCTCTTGTTGCTTTTGTCTTGCCTTGCAGGGCCTGAGGCAATCATGATGGAGGACTTTGTCCTGTTTTTGTCTCCCAAGCCCTTGCACAAGGTAAGTGTTGTTTTTGTTTACCTTTAGGATGATGGCAGGGCCAGCTTTTTCTGGTTGCAGTTTACTCTTGTTGGTATTCATGACCCAGACCTTGTTGCCAACTTTGTGTCTGTCTTTGATGGGGGCAAAGGTCTTTTGTAAACACTTTTCTTCTTTTTCCAATTGTTTGCTATTGGCCTGTGTGACTTGGGGATCTGATTGGTGTGGAACCTTATCTGGTATCTCTAGCTTAGGTCCCAATAGCGTCTGGAAGATATTGGGTTGTGTTCCATAAACTAACTTAAAGGGGCTTTTGCTGGTGGATCTGTTCACACAGGTCTGGCATACAAGCAATGCAGTTGGTAGCTGCTTGTACCAGTTCTCAGGTCTCCCGGTAGTGAGCTTGGCCAAGGCTTGCATGAGGCTGCAATCCAGCTGCTCCACGCATCCATTGGCCTGAGGGTGGTAAGGTGTTGTCACCATGTGCTGGACCCCATTCTTGGTGAGGTATATGTTGGCATCTTCAGAGGTCAATTCTTTGCCTCCATTGGTTATCAGGAGCTCTGGCTTTCTGAACTTGCTGATGATTTCTTTTCCTGTGAAGCATCTTACGTCATTGCCAGTATGTATTTTGACTGCTTGTGCTACTGGCCACTGCGTGGCAAAGTTGATGGCAGTGATAATGTACTTTTTTGTCATTATGTTTCCTGGGCATAGGCCCCACAATATCCAGGGCCCACACTTTAAATGGTAGTTGCGTGCAGATGAGTAGTACTGATTTAGGCAGGGTCTCACTCCTTGCAAATTTTTGACACACTTTGCACTGGTCCAAGACTTCTTGAACGTCTTGATACAATGTTGGTCACCAGGCCTTGTGTTTTAGGAATTTGTAAAGGTTACAACTCTTTGTGTGGACCAGGTCTCTGTGGTAATGCAAGATGGTATCAACTTGCTGATGTGTGGGAATTTATGGGATGGTTGTCCTGTTAGACATTTTTTGGTGTAGGGTTCCATAGACTTTGGCAAATAGTTGCTTGCTTTTAATGACAGTTTCTCTTGTTATATCTGTATTACTGGGGGGAAATCATTTGTCTTTTGTACGCAACACCAGGAGAGGCCAGTCTGGGTCAAGTCCATTCTTGCCCCTTGTGGCTCTGATGTATAGTTGTGACAACGCATCAGCCATGGCCAGCTCTGGGCCAGGCTTGTACTGTATGAGCATGTTGAACCTTTCCAGAAGCTCTATTATTGAGCTTGTCTGCAGAATAGGTTTGCTTGGGTCTTGAAGTAGATGAGTGATTTGTGGTCTGTCAAGGCTGTGAACTCTTCTTGTTGATCTAGGTAGCAACACCATTTGACTAGGCAGTTCACAATTTCCAACAGCTCCTTGTCATGTATGGGATACCAGCACTTGCCATCTGTCAACTTGCGTGATTCATAGGCCACAGGTAGGGAGTCACCATCATTGTTTTTGATTTTTAGTACTCCTTCAATGGATGCATCAGAGGTGTCTGTCTCCATTTGATATTCCCCATTCTGTTTGGGGTATTGAAGGATGGGTGCCGTTGTGAGTTTCTCTTTAAGGCATCTGAAGCAAAGGTCCCATTGAGGGGTCCATAAAAACCTGGATTTGGCGCCAGTAATGGCAGACAGAGGTGCAGTTAGGATGCAGCAGTTGGGTATGAATTGTCCTACATAGGCAATCATCCCCAGGAATGTGCAGAGTTCTGACTTGTCCTTTGGTGGTGGCATTTTGCAAATAGCCTGGATCTTCTGGCTGTCAGGTTTAATGCTGTCTTTTGAAACTATGTGTCCCAAGAAGGGTAGTTGTTCACGGAAGAACTGGCACTTGGAGGGCTTGGCTAGCAGCTTGTGTTGTGCTAGGGTAGCAAAGACTGCATCTAGGTCCTTGTGGTGTTATTCCACTGAGGGGCTGTAGACAATGATGTTGTCCAGGTATACCAGGGCATGCTTGCCAATGTGGGGAGCAAACACCTTGTTCATGAAGGTTACAAAGGTCAACAGGGAATTTGTCATACCTAAGTTGAGTACCACACATTTGTATGAGCCATATTTAGTGAGGAAGGATGTTTTGGGAATGTCTTCTTCCTTGATACAGATCTAGTTATAGCCTGCAGTCAGATCAATCTTGGAGAAGACCGTAGCGCCACCCAAGGCATCAAAGAGGTCATCAATGAGTGGTAGTGGGTAGCAATTTTTGATGGTAACTTCATTTAGAGCTCAGTAGTACATGACATAGCGCAGGGTACCATCTTTCTTTGCTACAAATAATACAGCAGCACCAAAAGGGGACTGTGAGGGGCAGATAAGTCCTTTTTTCAATGCCTCTTTGAGGTAAGCACACAGGGTGTTGTCCTTGTTTGGGATGATGCAATAAATGGGTTGCACTTTAGGTACCGCTCTTTGAGTTGGATAGAGTTGGATGTGTTTCTCCAGTGGCAACCTGATAAGAGCCTTCTTGAAGATTTCTGGGTGTCAAGCTACAATTTCACAATCCTGATATGTAGTAATATCCTAGTGATCTTTGAAGTGTATGATCTTGTACTGGCAGGAGTCCCAGTTGATTGTCTTGAGGTCCTCTCTTTTGTCCAGGGTCTCTGTAATGCGCACAAAGACATGGTTGCGCAGGAGTTGGTCTACTGAGTCAGGGTAGATCTGGTGGTTGACACCTTCACGTTTGATGGTCATTATAGAGGTCACCCAGCTACATGGGGGTTGTTTTTTTGTAATCAGTTCAACTCCAGTAAAATGTCAAACTTTGAAAAGTCAATGACAGGGACTTGGATGGTGGAATGTAGGTTCTCAAGCATGACAGAGAAGAGGGCAGCTTCCCGTGTCACAGCAATGTGATGTTCATCAGCAAAAACCACGTTTTGAATCCGTGAAGGATTAGTGGCTAACTTGAACTTATCTTCAAAGCTGCTGTTGACCAGAGTTTAATCTGCGCACAAGTCCAGGAGTGCTGAGCCTGTTTAACTGAAAAAACGGAAATAGTAAGACATCAGTTTATTTGGGTGTCTGGAGATGGTGTACAGTACTGGGTCTTCTGAGGATACTTGAATCATTAGGCATTAATCCACGTCCTCAGGCCAGTATTCATTGTTGGGCAAGTCAGGAATAGTCTGTGGAGAGCTTGGCTTGCTTAATGCTCTCCCTGGGCTTTTCTCTTGTCTTGATTGTCTTGAGTGGCAGTGACACAGAAATGGGTCTGGTTTGATTGGCTGTTGCTCCTGTTTCCGTGTCCATTTGAACCTGCAGGTTTGTGGTTTGCACTGCTGTTGTTCCCAGGGGATGGTCTGTTTGAATGTCCAGCTGGTTGAGAATCCTTGGGTTGTTCTCTTTTCCCTGTTTGTGCCTTGTGGAGGGTGTTAGACGTTTGTTCCAATTTCTCTGCCTTGTTGTATAGGCTTTGCAAGTTGGTTACTTGATCCAGGTTCATGTGTCTCATTACGTGCGGCTTGAGTGTGTTGTAGTACATGAGGTGGGTGGCTGGAGTGTCAAAAGCCATGTTGGAAGGGGTGTGTAGTCAGACTTCCTTGTAAGCACAGGTGCGCTCCTTTACAGTGCCATTCTGGGTCAAGTTCTTCACTTGGCAGATGATCATGAGTGTGGTAAATTTCAGCACAAATCTTGCCAAGAAGTCTTGTTTGAAAGTGTCATAATTCTTCTCAGTATGTTCTTCATGCCACCTGTTGCACCAGGTGCCAGCGTTGTGTGTCAATCAAATAGAGATTTCTGCAATCCAGAATCTCTGTGAGTATTCCATCTGAGCTAGCTTGCTTTGGGCAGATTGGATCCATGCTGCAGCGTTATTGTTGTTGGCTCCTGCAAAAGGTTCCAGGGCAGTACTTCAAAGTCTTTGGGCTACATAGGCTGGCATGGTATTCTCATCAGTTGGACAAGGCATAGCAGGGGTAGCCTGGAAGAACTCTTGTGCAGACATGGCATTGAAGGCAGAGAGCAGGATCACTGTGTTCTGATACAGGACAAAGCCATTGGGTATTTCTGTACCAGGTTTGTATGGATTCCAGTCTAGCGGGAGGCCAGACATGATTCTATCAAGGACTTGTTGACTGCGGCAGGTACGGACAACAGGCGGAATTTTGCAAGATAAGGTAGCATGGGGAACCTACCTGTGCTACCAATGTTGTAACTGTGCTGTTTTAGCAGAGTTACAAGGGGAAAATATTTAGAAACTATATAATAATCTTTATTGAGAGATAGTGATTATATAGTTATTGTGAATCAAGAATAACAGGGACATGATTGTGTTGATCACACAGTTGGATGGTAAAGGGGGTGGCTTGATCCTTTTAATGAGTCAAGAACAAAACAAGTTACCCACTGGTAAGGATCAGCTTCTATCCATGTTATTGTATTTGGCAATTTGAGTTGTCTTCCTAACTTGGCTTTAGGTGAATGGATAATCAGGTTGTGGGTCATAAATCCGCTTACTCAGATCCTTGCTGGCAGGTTGAGCCTGCTGTTTTGACAACACCTGGGTCTAAATACTAAATATTTAACTGGAAATGATTCAATTTAACAAATTCAGACTGTATGTTAAATTTATGTTTTAAACAATGGATTGTTTAGAACTCAAATTCTTTTCTTTTGATTATGATTTGATGAATAGATTTGCTATTCATAACTTGAATCATAAGTAAAAATTAGTAACAGATGCAATAAAAAGATTGGTTTTTATGCTGGGTGGCTCTGGTGGCACTGAATTGATAAGGATCAGCTGATGAATCACAAGGTCAGATTTGCGGCTTTAAAAAATAACAGGAATTGTGCTAAAGAGGGATCATATTTATTTAAAAAATTAGTCTATTTTTATCTTATTTAATTTATTTAGTTGTTAGCTGTACAATAAATAAAATATTTGTGTATTGTATTAATACTTATATCTGAACCTAATATATTTAGAAATATTTAACTAACATCTGAAGTTGTTACTATCTGAAAGCAAGTTAACGTCAAGTCATTATAACATAGATTATTACTTTTAAGTCCTATTAAAAACAAAATAAATAAAAAAACAAATAAAGCCAGGGAAATCCTATTTATCTGATTGGCTCAGAGTTGAGGGCTTTATGGAGGAATGATTTGGAGTGCTTGTAAAAAGCTGCCACCACATCAGGCGGCATTGAGAATTAGCTGACCTCAAGAATATTGAAGAGATCTTTAGTGTCCTGAGGGAGGCATTTCTTCACCTTATCCTTGATCCAACCAAACGCCTCCTTGGTTGAATTCAGAAACAGATAATAGGGAATGAGGAAGAGGAGTCATATTGGACAATCAGCAAGGCATTGACTGGAGGTGTGGTTGTTTTTGTCAATGGGGGGAAACTTGATATAACCAAATCCACTTTCTGGAGCCCAACATTATCCAACACAAAATTTTTGATTGTGCCTCAGTAATTAATCTGAAGGTACTCCTTAAGGGTTCAGAGAAAGTCAAAGAATGTCCTGCTATTGTGGGAACCCTTGATCATCTTTTATTGGTCTAAAGTGTGGGAACCAAGAAGCGCAACCATTGAATATGTTTGGGAAAAGACAGTTTCACAATGTGCTACACCACCCTTGGACCCCTTCTTGACCCACCCATGCCTAGGCCTGAGTGAGGAGGAAAACAATGATTTGTCAATTTAGAAGAACTGTACATCCTCAGTCTCCTTTAGGGCCAGATATGTCTTGGCATAAATGCGTCAATCCTCAATGGTCTTCTCATTGTTTCTGTTGTACAACAAAACTCCCAGTTTTTTTCCAAGAGAAGCACAAATCAACCATTGTTTTGTAAACAAGGGTTTTGGAAACAGAAAGCCCAAACTCTGTGGCAAGCATTGATTGGACAGCAAGTGATTCCAGGTGGCAATCCTTGGCTACCCATTGTTTTATTGTGTCAATGTAAACAGGCTGCAAGAGTTTTAGCTGTCTTTTTACCTTGGCAGATTTTTAAATTTGACCAGTGTTGCTGTATTTGGTGTTGAGGTCACCAAAATATCTTGTTGTGAAGCCAAATTGGGACACAATATCTTGGACTGACATTCCTTTGTTTATAAAGTTGAGGAGAGCTTCACACTCACTATCCGTCAACTGATGCTGGCCCTTGGTGGGTACTGCGGCATCCAGTCTATCAGGATCAACACATGGAATGGGGACCTTTTTGTAAAAGGTGGGATCATTCTTGCCTGTGGTGGAGCTGTCAATTATTAAATATACAACAGGCACATATTTTTCCTCATTTGTGGCCAATGGCTCATAGGAGGTGTCAAAAACTTAGGGATATAGGCTTATAACTCTGGGATCCAGTGTACAGGGTTGTGTTACAAATGAGTACACAGTGAAGGTATATATAACTGCATTGTTCTCAATGACCTTAGTATGCAAGACTTTGGTGGCAGGCCTTGAGAGTGGCTTTTGTCTGGGATTTAAGCTGATAGTTCTGACTTGTGACACAGGAGGTGATTGGTTAGTGCTGACACCTTGGGGGGCTGTGTATTGGCATAACTCCCCTTTAATTGTATTCTAGGTCTATTCTTGGACCCTCTGAGACGCCCTTGTGGAAAAGCTGCTCTGCAGGCTGGTGCAGGAGCTGGTTGGAAACGGGATAGTCTGTCCATGAAAATAAAATAATAAAATATATTTTAGATTAAATATGTATTTATTTAGATTTTAGATATAGTTGTGAGTAATATTTTTCTCTTGATTTTGCCTTGAATAGCAACAGAATTTCTATAACCGTTATTTGAAGTATATAATATTGTACCCTTTCTGGGGTTGGATAATTTTAAAGTTTAATCAATTTTTATGTCTAAAAATGGTTATCAAGATTGAACTTTTTCTTTTGATTTTAGTCATAGTGGAACTTCTCAATTTTGGTTAGTGATTCCTAGAGTGCTTACTGTACATTAAATTTGTATTACAGTTCCTGCAATTAATATCTGAGTTTACTAGTGCCATTCAAAAGTGAATTGAAATTTGGTTCTTGGATTTGACAATCCCGCAATTCCAAAAAACATAGTAAACTTAATGAACCTGGTTAATGGATTTGAACACTTTAAATCTGATTCTAGTTAATTCATTTTTTCCAATTGAAATATGTAGTTTGACTTGAAATTTGCAAAGTGTCTATGATTTCCTGTATTTTTAAATATTCAAAAATCAAATAATTCAATTTAATTAAAAAATGCCATCTTGCAAATGCAATTTGAAATTTAGACCAAGGATTTGACAATCCTGCATTTCTACTATTAGGTTCTGAATTTAAATTACTATTTATTGGTATCACCTGACCCTCATCACATTCCAGTATATTATCAAGTTTTCTAATCCCATTACTTTCTTCATGCTATTCCCAAAGTAAAGTTTTTCCACCCTAGGGCTTAAAAGCTGCGCCAGACCTAGGCCTAAACAACTTAGTCTTTCCCCCACTTCTCTTTGCCACTACAAGATGGGTATAAAAAGCCCTCATGAGTCCCAATAAATTATATTAATTAACACAATAAGCTGCTTACTGTCTTGCCTTACTTGTAGAGCTCCAGAAAGAGATCTTGTATTGATTAATAAGATTAAGGCCCTGTTGTGTTCCTTTCACCTGTTGCTCAGCTACAGAACTTTCCCCCAAAAAACCTGAGTAACACAATAGTGATTATTATTGTATAAATATTTGGCTAGCTAATATATGATTCTAAGGAAATATTATATCATGGAATCAACTTTGGGTAGTCATCCTCTCATTTTCTGTAATTAGATGGGCTGCCAGCCAGGCAGACAGAACCCATCATAAGATTGATGCTAACTTAAATAGGTGCTACAGAATTTCCTCCCAAGACCACAACCCAGAAACTGGGATGATAGTGTCAAGCACCCCAGAAAGTGTGATGTACACTATTCTCAACAACTTATTAGGATGATCTAGGGAAAGCTCAGAGTTTTGCAACTGAACCAGTTATAGCTCAGTATTTAGATTGGGGAAGACAACAGTCCAAGAATAAAGGATAATAATAGGAATTATATGATCTATATTTAGAGAATAGTATGATTATATACTATATCAAGAAGCCACAAGTCTATCAGGGCATGGCACAGTTGTGAGTTCAACATAAGGTTTGGGCTGAGAATAACTTGAGCATAGGATCAGTGTGTTGAATTGGCAACATTCCTAATTAGAAGATAGTGCCTGCAATTCAACATTGTGCTCAGATTGACCCATACCTTTTGTCACATCATGGGGTACCTCCTCAAGTGCCCCCTGTGTATTGTGAGATACGTTAGCAAGCAGGGGAGTAATTTTGGTCACAACAAGAGGCAGACACAGGTATTAGTTTAGGGGTGAGCAGCAGCTCCATGTCTAGTTGATAGGAAGGAAGGAAGTTAAATTTATCTTTGAATAGTCAGGGCTCAGTAATAAACCAAGGTCTCTTTCTGTTAAATCTGGCCAAATCTATACTTTGGGCCAAGAGGTCATGTGAGGATGTTGTCAGTGGTGTATTCTCTATACTTGGGGTTCAATGTTAACTCTGTGAAGTAGATGTGACCAAAGGGAGCACCAGGAGGACAAAAACTTGTGGGCAGCAGAGCAGGTGGGTCAGATTAAGTGGGGTTGAATCAACAGATAACTAGCATAAAATATGGCAATATTTGGGAATACCAATCACTCATAACCTTTATTCAAAAAATGACAATAAAGTCTGGCACAGATATAATATTTTATATAGCACTCCACTACCAGACTTTAACTTAAATGGGCAGGATTCAGTTGGTTGGGAAATGTGAGGTTGGGTGGCCAGGACACCTGGGTTCTGGAGCAGCAAAAAGGCACTGGTGCAGGAAGGGCATTCATTGACTGGATCTTCAAAAAGGGCCATACAGCCAGAGCTCCATCCTTTCTTGGGGAATTTTCTTAAGGTCAGGCTGTTAATCAAACCTACTGCTGCTACCACTGTTGCAACTGAACCAATGATAGTTCAGTATTTGGATTGGGAAAGACAACAGTTCAATAGAAAGTACAAGAATAGGAATAAGATAATGTTTATTTAGAGAATAATATGGTTATATAATATATTGAGAAGCCGCAGATCCACCAGGGGGTGGCACTGTGGCAGGTTTGGTATAAATTTTTTAGCTGGGAATATCTTAAGCAATGGATCAGCACATCAAATTTGTTGCACTCCTATTTAGGAGATATTGCCTGTAATTTGACATTGCCCAAAAGATACTCTATATTGTTAGTTACATTATGGTAAATTTCTTTGAGCACCCCCTGTGTATTGTGACATACATTAGCAGGTGGGGGAGTAAGCTTGATTGCAACACAAATCATAATAGAAGTAAGAATAATACATAAAAAATCATTAGCATGAAAAGAGCATAATAAAGTAAAAAAAAGTAAAATAAAAGCAATAAGTATAGATGTAAATTTTAATAACATATAAAATAAATTTTGTATAATGCAGCCTCAAAGATGTTAATCTCAGCATAGCATCTTAGGGCTAAAACTGGGTTAAAATACATTTAAAAGCAAAAATGAGTAAAAAAGATATTAGGAGTATTAGGGGGTTAATAAAACATATTGGCAAAAGAAAATAAGTTATTTGATTGAAATTTTTATTAGGGGTTAAACATAAAAATAATTAATAAAGTGTCAAGTTTGGCACTGTCAACCAGCTGAAAACCCCTAATTCTCACTGTCAACTTTCCCATAGTTGATCAAAAAGATTAAAATCACTATGGTTTTTATACATAAACCTTGCTTAATTTAACAACAGGTTCAAAATTTAACCCAAAAGAAAGTCACTTTTACATATGCAAAAAATTAAAAAATTAAAACATAAGTTAAAAAATTGAATGAGTGAAAAGGTGTTTATTAGTGATAATATTATGTAGGGAGGAGCTGGTAGTGCTATATTTATCATATTGTGTGTTAAAACATTAAGAAGCTTGCTGTACTATTCTTCCTGATAAGGTATCAATTTAGTGAGTGTTGACCAGAACCCATAGTGTGACCCTTATTAATTTGTGCTTAAATCTTAGCCCTTGATTTATTAAATTTCAAACTGCATATGTGGTAAGTGGATAGTGTTGAACAGGGGGAGTTGAATTTCTGTTTTCAATAAACTACATATGAGATCCATTAATAAATTAGGCTTAATTTATGTGTCACTGATTGATCTAGCAATCCAGAATAGACATAATGTAAAACAAGGGGTACTTGATTAATGTATATACCACCAAATCTAGTATAGTGGTGCTTGGGAGCCTACTTTACAGCTGTGGATACTAATAATAAATATGTTGTTAAATAATAATAAATATATAAGCACAGATGTGTTAATATTAGTAAAATTGGTTTTTGGCTTAAAAAGCACGACTTGGCCACCTTTACTTTCAGAGAGTCAGTCACTGGTGGGTTTGATTCTTATTAATGAACTTACATATAAATTGCCTCTTAAATTTGTCTTTGAACTAACAGAATCATTAAACAGAGTTAGCTTCCAGTATTCTTAATTTCAATTCTGGGGTTTGCCCCCTGAATTACTAGTAAAAGTTATCTTAAACTGTTTAAGCAAAAAAACACTAATGGGTTTACAATCTGGTAATTGATTGCACCACAGTTGCCTTCCAATGCCCCCCAAATTTGTAGTTCCAATATCAATCACTCAACTATTTTAGGTATGGGCATTGAATATTGTGAGACCAATGCCAATATATAACAAAGGCAAAAAATACATCATCACAGCCATCAAATATGCAACAAGTTGGCCCATGGCACAAGCCACAAAATAACACAAAGAAAACAATGTGAGACAATATATTGGCAAGAAATCATAGCCAAGTTCAGAAAACCTGAACTTCTGATTACAGATAGAAGAAAAGAACTCACTGCCATTGACATTGATGTCTACCTTGCTAAGAATAGAATAAGACACACCATTGCCAGTCCATATCATCCACAAGCTAATAGGAGAGGGGAAAGATTAAATGGTGCCCTTGTGGAAACTCTGAGTAAACTATCTGCCAACCACCCATGCCTCTAGGCTAATATGCTTCCAATAGCACTGATGGGTGTTGGACTTTGTGCCAAACATATTATAGGTAAAAGCTGTATGAAATTGTCTATGGGCACAAGCCCAACATTGTTGGTACCGCACTAGGACCACAACTACTTTTTCCTAAGAAGGTACAAAGTAGCATTGACCTGCTGTACAGCAAGCCAGACAAAACTAGGAAGCCAAAGAGAAATAAAAGAGTAGAGAGAGAATACCGCTCCAAGAGTAGAAATTCCAGGTTAGAATTAAGATTTGGGTAGTCAACCATGACCTACATAAATTAGAGCCAGGATAGAGAGTGCCAGGTGTTTTCATGGAAGTCAAGTCCACTCATACATACCTTTTCAAAGGGATTGGTATTGGCACAGGGCTGAAACTCATGCATCATAACTGACTCTTCCTATGTAAGGCAATAAATGCCCAAAGCAACTCTGTGCTACCTGTTCCTGTTAAAAAACTGGATCAATACCAAGCTCAAATCCCAGATAACCCCAAGAAGATTCCCAAGACTTGACCTTCCAGAACCCCAGGGGGAGATGTCACAGCATCTACAATTACTCCCTCTCAGGAAATCAATTCCCCAAGTGGTTTCCTAACTAATCATTAAGTTTGTGGCACTATTATCAATTTCCTATCTGTTACAGGGATCAAATCTTTTGAGTCCTAAGCAGAACACTACTTGGACAAGCCTCATGACCCCCATGACGTACATGGACATTATGAGGCTTCCCATAATACTATATGCTCTTTGCTGTATAATGATTGGTTAAACTAGCCTTTACTGTAACTGACAGTGATCCTTTAAGCTTAGTGAGCAAGAGAGCAACTAGCACTCTCGTTTTAGATGAAAGATAAGTCAACTGATCAGCTAAGTTGTATCTCCAGGCTATATTAACTTACAATCAACTGATATAATGTTAATAGTGGGATAAAGTTGCAGCAGGATCAGGCTGTGAAGCAGAGAATACTGGCGTTCAGTGGATATTATCAATATCCCAATTCTATATAACTCATATATTTGATATTCAATAAAAAAGTAATTATTACATTCATTACATTTTATTATACACAAAAAAGTTTAGAGGAACTCAACTTAGTCTTTAGTAACTAGTAAGTTGTAATACAAGGCAAGCAAGATAACTATAACAACTCACTCTTACTTGGATTTACAACATTTTGTGCTCACTCTGTCACATGCAGCGTTCAGATAGTGCTCATTGCCCTGCCAGGGACTTGTCTTTGGCCCAGGAAGGGAATGGAGATGAACTTCTCCAGGCTTTTCTATGACACATATGGGACCACCCCAACGGTCTTTTTACATAAATAAATTGTCTTGCTGGTACAAGAGAAGGCCTTCCCAGTAATACTGTTGCTTTCAGCCAGTTTATGGCAGTACTACAGCACCCGCAACAAATTGAGGATCAATTGGTTCTCACCTGGACATTCCCACCCTGCTCAAAGTGGATGGAAATGCAGAGCCTACCCAGCATCAGCTAGAGTTGTCTATTGGTATTATAGACTGGGCCGCCTACCAGAATGAGGAGGCCCAAAAAAACTGGCAGTACTTCCATCTTATGGCGCAACGGCCAAGGAGAAGTTCCAGAATATTAATGGAATAACCCCAAATCAACTCTGTCTTCAGATGAAGACTATTGAGCAAGCAAAGGAGTACCTACATAGCTTTGCTCATCCTGAAATTTGTCACAATTGCATCCACTTGGGGTACCAGCTATCCCTAATTTTGCACCAAGGGAGCCTAATTAACAGCCAGCAGGCTTATCTTTGTCGCCTTTATGATGAGCTCTCAGGGTTCATGACCAATATAAGCCATCAGATCAACAGTCTAGTAGGCTACCAGAACCACAAAGTTGCTTGTTCCACTCAAATTGGGGAACATCTGACAAACTGTATTGCTGCAATGATAGGATCTATGTCTGAGTATAAGAGGGTTGATAATAACTGGCTTTGTACAATAACTCATCACGTCAAAGGAGCCAGAGATACCTTCTTCTATCTCTGCAATGAGTCTTAGTTGCTCCGTTGTTATATAATAATGATTTAGGATAGTCCTTCCCCAGTGCAGAATGGAGAAGACATAGTCATAATCCAAAGAGATATGGAGGAGCTCTCCAGACATGTGATTGATATCAACAAGGGTCTACACCAATCTCTTGCTGACTGTAGCCAATTCTACTCTGATTTTTCTAAACTCATGAAAAGGATTTATCAAAACCATGCACAAAAAGAGGAAAATCATGAAGCACTGGAAAAAATGAGCAACAGTCAACATGCTGCACAGGAAAAAATTGGTATGCTGTTTGACCAACAGGAAGCCAGAATTGAGAATCTGGTAGATGAGTTGCATGCCACCAATTGAACTATCAAATACCTAGCATTTGAAGTACAATCACAATGTAGAAACATTCAGTTGCTACAGGAACAGATGAAGAAGCTTCTTTCTGCAAACCTTTGCCACTCAGGTCTGGAACCAGAAATCCAGGGCACTGCTGGGAGAAGCCCTAGTGTCCTCTCCTGCAACAGTCAGGCTCTTACCAAGGATTGCTGCTCTTTCTATAGCTATGAGAGTGACAAAGATACTGTAGGCTTTACTACTAGAAAGTTCTATGTAGCCAAGTATGTTCTAGATATAATTGAGACTCTCTTTCCAAGAGCTGCTGCTTCTACTTAAAGAACCAGTAACAACCAAAGAGATGCTGTTTTGGAAGCACAATTCTGCGCCTCAAACTTGATAAATACTTCTCCTCCACCCAGAAGAAGTTATAACTTTAGTACTTCAACTGTGATACAGAACTTCAAACCTACCAAACTTCCTAAATTTGACAAACAGTCAAACATCCACATGTTCCTCTGCCTTTACAACACCTTGATATATGGAGCAGATGACGCTATGAAGAATGCAGCAATTTTCAATTGCCTGGACTCAGAGACTCAGACCATTATTATTCCCAGATTACCTGAGCAAGGATGTAATTACAAGAATGTATCCAGAGCTTCTATTGCTGAGTTTGGCAGTGAGGAAGCTTTGTTTTGTTGGAAAATGGAGTTCACAGAAGGAAAAATAAAGAAGGGATAAAGTCTAATAGATTTCTTGGAGCGCTTCTACCTGGAGGCACAAACTTTAGTCTCTATGGGAGCAGCAACTTTTGTTGGTGCAAAGGAAGCCCTCCTTAACTATGCACGTCCTAACAGAGAGCTTTATATTGCACTCAAATCAGCAATCTATGATGCACATACAGTCCCAGAATTGATGCGGCACTTGGGCTCTTTTAAGGAACAATTCAAGATTCCTTTCCCCAATTACAAGAAAGCCACCACTCTTAATGTAGCTGATTCTAAAGGCGGGACTTTGGAAAAAGATACTATGAAGAAAACAGTGACTGGCTCAACTCCTCTGGCCAATATTGCTAACAGTACCCAGACATGCTACAAGTGTGGCCAGCCTGGCCACCTCTCACAGGAATTTAAGCAACCCAAGGCCAACGTACACCTTGTGGGCCATGAAGACAGTAAAGATGACAACAAGCCTGCAGAAGACAGTGAGGAGGAAGATGAGGAGGAGTAAAAACTGCTAATCAGTCAGGTTACAGAGTAAACCCTGACTGCTAGTAGTAACAACCCCTCTCCCATAATTGACCTGGACCCCACCGCAGAAGACATGCCTGAAAAAGATATCAGCCTGATGGACCCAGATGCCAGCCCTGAGCAGCTAGCTTCCTGACAAAGAGGAAGTGAATAAAAACCTGCTGCATCAAATCCTAGCTGTGAACACTGTCACAAGAAAAAAGCCATACAAACTGAAGCCTTGTCCTCTTGTGAAGCAATTGAGACTGTGTCAATCCCTTACGCTGAACAATTATTGCATCCCTCTAGTGAAATAACACATGAGAGCAATAGCGTCAAGAAGTTGGCACAAATATTACGCTCTGTACAAGTCTCAACTACCCTGGAGACCCTAAAACTCTTAAGCCTGAGATTACTTCTGCTTTAGAAGAATTTTTTACAGTTTAAGGGACTAGATATACACAAGGCTACAAAAATCTCATCTCCAGGTTATAGAGATTGACATGATTATACCTACATTGAACTTATGGTCCACAAGCTTAGGTATGAGCAATCCTAGACTCTGGAGCCCCAGGGAATATAGTTTCCACCAGGTTAGTAAAGAAGCTTAAACTGGCTCTAGACCTAGACTATGAGGAAAAATTTGGCACTACTGGACCTGATAGAACCAAAGCCATGAGTGCATATTCCTCCCACCTGCTTTGTTTTGATAACCTAGTAGTGACTTCTCCTGCAATAGTCCTCTGTAACAATAGTTATGATATAGTCATTGGGACAAGTTCATGGCCACTTACAGAACAATCATTAACCACAAGGATAGCACTTTCAGTATCCTAGGTCATTTGTTTCCAATTTTTTATCAAGGAGATGGACCTGAAGACCTACCAACCAAAAAGGCTCACCACATTAACATGGAATACACTGATGGTGACCTCCCAGTAGCTTACACACTACGCCAGAGGAAACTAAGGTTGCTCTCCCTGGCTACTAAGGAATACAAGGAAATACATCTCTACTTGGCCAAAGACTTTATGATTCCAAAGGGATCACAAGGGCAACAGCGCCCATGTCAACATTAAAAATGTTGACAGTGGCCATGTTGACACTTTTTATGTTGACACTATAGTAAAGTGATGACCCAGTTTTACTTAATGTTGTCTTCTGGATGTCAACACTTTTTTAATTAACAAAACACTTTACCCTGAATATTTTTAATATAAAAATATATTTTAAAATACTTTATTACACTAAAATGTCCTCAGAGGGCTAAAACTGCAATAAAAAATTACCATAAGTAATAATAATAAGGAGATATAAGCAACTATTTTTCAGTTTACTATGTAAATTACACTCTTTACTATAAATTTATTTTTTCTTCTCATAAAATTAAAATTCCAATGACCCAAAAATAAATATATTTAATATATCATAATAACTACAAAATATAAGAAAACTCTAATTTAAATTTATTATACTTTATATAAGCATAACTGAAAATATCTCATAGCTTAAAGATAAATTAACAAAATATAAGATATTTCTTACTAAATCACATTGAAAATGTATCTGAAACTTACCATTTATACCTAAAAAGATTATTAATATATAAATAAATTAAAAAATTAAAAGTTTAAAAGTAAAAAATATATAAGCAAAGCAAAACAAAGTTTATTTGGCTAATTAAAGCCATCAGCAAGAGCAGTGGCAACATCTTCAAGGTACTTCTTAATCTCTGTCACCTTATACTTTTTCTTTACCACCTTCTGCACGTCTTCCTGGTAGTCTTTTTCCTTAGACTTTTGCTTCTTGGGGGCCACCCGGTTGGCCAGGTTGCGGAACTTGGAGACATTCTGGGCCTGCTCCTCCTGTAGCTTAAAGAAGAACTAGTTATATTTGGGGTTTGACCCAAACTTCACCTTCAAGTGCTTGTGCCAAACCTCAAGGCTAGAGGTGGTCTTCATCTCCCCCTTTAGGCAGGCGCCCTGGCCATTCCAAGGGGAGTGGCCCCGCTCTTTCCTCTCCAGGCAGTCACCTTCTTGCCTAACCATTGCTTTACTAAAGTACTCAAGGTAACCCTTGAAAATTGTGTAGTGCTTCTTCACGTAAGCATCCTCCAGGAGGGTCTCAAAGCCAAGCCCAGTATGCTCTTGCCGCACAAAAGCCAAGGCAGCAAACTGGGTGATGGCAAAGCGGCACTTCCCCTTACCATTGTTAAGATACTTCTCAAAAAAGTCCTTCTCACTCTTGAGATTCTTGATGAGGGCCTGCCTAAAATATAAGGAGCAGCCCTGGACTTCTCCATTGAAGGTGGCCTTGAAGGCTCTGAACTGAGCTTGCTTGAAGTTCATTATGATAACCTTTGGCCCAAGTGAGCGCACATGAGCTAGCTGCTCAGTGACTATGGTGGACTCATCCTTCTCAGCAGAGGAGGGATTTGCCCTTGTGGCGTGAGTGGGAGGGGGAGCTGGTTGGTGGGAAGAGAGCTCAAAGCATTCTGGACAATCTTGAAAGCTCTGGCATAGACCTCTGTCTTGGCACCAGGAAGGAGAAAGAAGACAATGGGGATGACCTGGTCATTGAACTGCCCATGCAGGACCCAAAGCTGCTTGAAGATAGGGGGCAAGTAGCAAATGTGCTGTTGCACAGCCAGGTGGTAGCAGTGTTCAGCTGCTCCAGGTTTTGGGTTGTGGCGTAGGCTACAATGCTATCCTCCACTTCCTGCCTATTGTCATGGAGCAGGAACATCTCACCATCCTCCATCTTCTTGAGGGCATCTGTGAGGTAAAAAACTTGATACTGGTGGCACTCTTGGTCAGGGGATTAGAGGCTTGACGCCTATCACTCACAAACTTGACCAACTGGGTGTGAGTAGGGACCTTCTTGAGGTTGGTAGGGGACAGGTACTTGCAAGCAAGCACAGCCAGCTGGGTGGCAGAAAGATCTTTGGAGGTGGGCATCACCTGCACCAGATACCACTTGAGGAGGCGGGCTATGGTGGTGTTGGGCATGATGCAGGTATGATTGCCCTTGATGGTTTGGACCAGGTCCCAGCACTCAGTGTTGAGCTGCACTAGGAAGGAGCAGTCCTCACAGGTGTAATGGCGGCTCTTAAAGCCCCAGTTGGCATTGTTGCAGCTGAAGATACACTCATTGGCCACCATGGCTGGCCCACCTTTAACACTCATGATGGGGAAAAACTTGGGTAGGGTAGAAGGAACCTTGAACTTGCTATCAACGTTGCAGATATCGTGGGCCACAAGAGGGACCCAAGGGCCAGCAGGAGCATGGCAGAAGCCAGGGAAGTAATTGGAGCAGGGCTTTGAATCATCCCCAGATGAGCTTGAAGGGGGAGTTTGGTGGGGGTGGGGAAGCAGAAGCGGGCTTATTGTGGTGCTCCTCATGTGCAGGAGACTTATCCTTGTGTGGGGTCTTTTTGCCTTGCCACTGCTTCTTGGTTGGCTCCTTGTCAGAAGCCAAGTTGTAGAAACTGTGCTCTTTAAGAGAGCCATCAGATTCCTCTCCCCCATTGGGGTGAGCAGGGCTCTTCTCAGGAGAGGGCTCAGGGGAGGGTTTTGATGAGGGCTTTGGGGATGGTTTGGGGGTGGCCTTCTTTGATGAGACAGGCTTCTTTTTGGTGGGTTTGGTTGGCTTTGAAGGACACTTGGTTCCTTTGGGTTGTTTGGAAGTGTTTTTGTCCTAAAATAATAAGTAAAATGGTTTAAAATAAAGTAATGTATGTAAAAAAACAACTTTAAAAAAGCATAATATAAAAGGTAAATCTTAGATGGCTTTTCTTGGCATTTAAAAGGTAAAAAAATACTTTCATAGGCTTTAATTTATTATAGTTTCAAAAAAAAATTAAAAAGTAAAGTATTTATGTGAAAGTATTATATTTAAATATAGATTTTTTAAAAAAAAATTTGAAAAAATGGAAGAGAAAAGTCAAAAATACAACATATCAAAAAATGTGAAGTTTTTATTATGTAAAACAAAAAGTTTTATATGTGAAAACTGAAAAGTGTTGACATTATGAGTGACAATTAGTAAAAAAAGCTGAATTCTCACTGTTGATTACAAAAATTGTAGACATATTTTTTGACAACATTGTCACTATTGACTTTTTTTTGAAAATTTACTATGTTTTTTCATAGTACGCTTAATTAAATTTACGCGGGCTAGCAAAAATTAATTGTTTTCTGTGTGTTTTTGTTCACATATAAAAATTAAAAAAAAACATACAAAAATAAGTAAAAAAAGTATCAAGGTTCTTTATTTCTTTATTAAAAATTATATTTGGGTAGTGCTAATATGACATTTTACCATTGCATATATGTGAAGTTGTGAAGAAAGTTATATTCAGTATTGAAAAGGGTAAAGTGTCAACAACATCACTTGCGACATTCTTTATATGAGGTGACATATTAATATAGGCTTAATTGTGCCACTCTAATTTGCTTAACTCCACCCCAGGAGATGCTCAGAAGAAAATAAACAACATTTACAAGTGTCAACGTTATTTTTAATAATAAATTCTATAGTAACTTACATAGTAACTCACTTAATTATTGAATTGCTGTTAGCCACCAATCCACTTAATATATTAAAGCCGTAATAAGTGCCACATATATATTTATAACATGAACATTTTAACAATCAGCTATATGTGTATTGTCTTTTTCAATATAATAATTCAATAAAAAAATTTTAAATGCACACTTAATTTCTTTGTTGTAGATGTGTCAGTTTATTATTAAAAATAAGTTATGCTTAAAAAGTGTCAACATTGACACTTTTACGTTGTGAAAACAAATAAAAAAATAAACTAATTTTTATTAGTAAACATAAGGAAAAATCTGGTTAAATTGAGTTTTTTATTAAGCTTAATATTAAATTATGTTGCAATGGCCACAATTTTGTTGTGTTTTCTGGGTTTTCACCCCTGAACGCTTTAAAAAAATTAAGCTAGCACAACTAGCAAAAAACATAGGAGATTTAGAGTTCTTAGTTGACAGTGGCCATGTTGACAAAGTGTCAACATGGGCGCTGTTGCCATCACAAGTAATCCACAATACTGGCCTTAGCTTAGGTTTTCCAAAAGGACTGCACAGCAAAGTCCATGGTCTACACAATGGCAACTGCCAGAATTAACTCATTCAGTAAGTCAACATTATTTTAGTATTTATCCGCCAGAATTGGGCATTTCCAAAACTAAGCTAATTTTTCATAGTGAATTATTAAGTCATAATTGCAAAATTAAAAAAGAACAGATATAATGTTGACACCATTTAAACAAAGGCTTAATTTTAATCCAAAAAAAACTAATATAATTTACTATATAAATGTAAGTTTCTTTGTACTTTTACATTAAGGTCAACTACAGTAAGTAATATCTGGATGTTGACCCCAAATAAGAATTCATAAATTTCTTAATAAAATACACAATATTCTAAAAATAAATGTTTTTTAAATTTTATACTACTGTTTTATTGAATATATATTAAGATAAGCATTGAAAAAAGACATATGCCAACTTTCAGAGCATTCTTTGTATTATTTAGATATTTACTATTATTTTAAACTCACTGGATAAACTATAACTTATTTCTGGAAGTCCACTTAAGCCAAAACGCATATGTTAAAGCTAGAATTTATATATGTAATTATAATGTCAACTTTGTGTTAAATTGACGTGTTGCCTAAATTGCAACAAAGGGGTTTAGCTAAGCAAACAAAGTGACATAATTTAAGCAAGATTTGATAGGAGATAACTATAAAAGAACACTGACTGCCTGAATGTTGACACCTTCATTTGTTTGTTAGTAAAACACTGCCACTTAACAAAAAGCACACATACAATGGTATGGTAATTCAGGCCAAAGTACCCAGGGCTGTACTTTAGACTTCCCTCTACAATCCCTATTATTTAATTTTAATAAGTTACATATGCAAATCTTTAAATTTTTTAAATTTAAAAATAATCAATTTTGGACTTAAAAAACCAACTCCAGAAAATATTAACCAGGCTTTGTAAGTGATTTACATAGTGTTTTTCCACTTTAATGCTAACTTTCAGTATGTTGACAGCAAAATTAAAGCATTTTTTATGCTGAAAACCTAAATTAAATATTTTTGACTATTGTGACTACCAGATGTCAACTTTTTATTTAAACATGGGTTTTTTTCTATTCTTTACTAATAAACTAGCTCTAAAATTACTTTCCATACTTCTATAAACTATTTACTTAATAATAAAAATAAAACAAATGATTATTATTTAATTTTATTTATGTCTCACATGATTATTCTTACTTTATGAACTCTAATCTAATTATTGTAGGACAAATCTTCCAAGAAGCCACAAAAGAACCCCAAGTCAACCAATAAAGTACCCAAAGCCTCTGGAAAGGCCCAAAGTCCCTACCCCAACAAAAAAGATCCAAAGAGCCCTCCCCCCAACCCCTCCTCTTCTCCAAGCTGGTACCAATCAGAAGGAGATGAGGTTCCACTAAACAAACAAGGAAGAAAGAAGATACCCAAGAGTCCAGAACCCCAGTCAAGCCCAGATGAATCAAGCCAAGAAATCATCCCAGTCCAGAAAGCGCAAGAATCCAACTCCAGATAATTCCCCTCCACCACCCAACAAATCTGCACCTCATTATTCCTCATCAAGTATCAATAAAGAAGATCCTGATGATTACCTGTCTGACTATCATCAAGCACGATACTCAGGCCCCCAATTGGGTCAATATTTGTTAGATTAATCTGTTTCCTATTAACTGTGCTACTTAACACTTTAAAATTTTGTTTTAATTTTCTTATCAATAAATTTAAATAATTATAACAATTTTGTCAAAATAAATCTTATTTAATCCTTATAATATAAAAACCAATATTAAATTAATCATTTTCTACTTACAGCTAAATTAAACTGTATTAAAAGCTAGTAACAATCTTATTTCATATACCATTATTTCTTGAAAGCTGATTAGTAAAAAATGACATCATTCTAAAAAGAGAAACATAAAAATACAATAAAACTGATACAATGCTTTTTGTTGGAAATTAAATTGTTGCCTAAAATCTTAGCTTTTTTAAAAATATTTAATTTAAAATATAATAATTTTTGAATCCCTCTTTTTAAAAAGAGGGCAGACAGCTTTTTTGCATATTTAATAAATAAATATTAAATAATTTTAGATTTGTTTTATAAAAAATCTAGTAAAAAGTTAAAAAACAAAACTAAAATTAAAACTAAGCTTTTATTGAAATTTCAGTGATCTCGTTTAGCATAAGTAATTTATTCTTAAGTTAGATTTTATAGAAAATATATATTAAGAACTTATAAGAGAGTAAAAGTTTTTCTTTTCAAATTCTTAAGTATTTAATATTAATAAAATGGCTTTATACAACTATTTAATAAAATTATATTTTTATACTGTATGCTAGAGATAATATGTATAAAAAATTCAAACATAAAAAAGAATGTATCAAAATCTTGCTTTATTTAATTAAATTTTATAAAGGTTGAAATTTATTTAAAGTAAATAAAAAATGATCTTAGTCATTGTATCTATAAAAATAAGATACAACTTTAATTATACAAGCAAATATTTATATGTGATTAAAAATAACATTTTTGTTTTGATAGATTTAAGATATATAAAGTTCATTTTTTAAGAACTGTTAAAAGTTATAATAAACTTAAGTTTATTTAAACCAAAGGGTTTTGATTTGGTTACTGGAAGTAAGCAAAATAATAATTTATACTTTAAATTTAGTTTACTGATTAAAATATCATACTTTAAGAGTTAATTAGCATATTTTATTTCAAATAATAATTTTATAAGCTTACATTCAAAGCCACTTCAAAATACTAAATTGATATTAAAATATAGAATTGCAGCACAATTCTGAAGGCTGAGATTAAGGGCTTTCTAATGATACTAGTTTGAGTGAGATTGAAGTACTATTTTCTGAGATATCAACAGTTAACCAGAATATAAAAAGGGGTAAATAAACAATGATATCAGACTCCAGGGGTGATATTGATAAATTAAGAAGATCAGTTGGGGGTCAGTTGGGGGTTTATGCCTGTAGTGCAAGAGCTCAGCTAATATGGTATTTAAACAGCTCAACTTTACAGAAATTTACTTTACAATCCACACCTTTACTCCTCTCTGATAACTGCACATCTATTTCCAAGCAAGAACTGCCTGAATCAAGCCAAGGAACCCAACCACTATCATTATGGAACCTATCAAGTTTGCACCTCAGATGACACCCTTCTTCTCACTGGGGGCTTCTACTAAGAGAGAAATAATCTCTATGCTTAAACAAGCATTCATTTTTACTGCTGGTAGTGATCTTAACAGCTTTGTTGAGCATTTCTTATTAAAAACAGAGTTTGGAAAAAGTACCTTCTTACCTGTCATATAAAATTCTAAGACAGATTATTTCCTTAACAACCTAAAGGAATTGATGTCAGAGTCCCCTGCCAAGCACCTTCCTTCCCTAAGAGCATTGGTTACATCAAGCTACAGTCTGAAAGAGCTTTGGGATCGTGGATTTAAAATGACAAAAAATGAGTATTCATATTCAAAAAAAATAAAAAATGCTAAAAAAGCATCATTAAATTCAAAAAATAAAAAAGGAAAAAATGATTTAGTAAAGAAAGAAAACAAAAAAAATATTTTAAAACACATATTAAAAATTCATTTCCAACCAGCCAATTCACTAAAAAATTCCCTGGATTGATTTATGAAGAATTACAAAAAGAATTGAGTGAATACTCAACTAAAATAAAATACTCCTTATTGAAAACAAAAAAAGAAATTTATGAAGATATGAAAATAAAAAACAATATTCCTATTTCACTTTCCACTTTCTATAAGCTTATTCCTAATAATATAATTAAAAGCAAAAAGCAAACTGATATGTGTAACATTTGCAACTTAAAGAAATCATTAGAAATGAAGAAAAAGGATTTGAGTATAAAGAAGTTGACATTGCCAAAATCTATTAAAGAAAATTTGGAATCTATTGACCTACATGAAAAGTTTTATAAGCATCAAAATAAAGAATATATTAGTGATATAAATAATCTTGATAATAATTCATGTGTTATAGTAATAGACTATAAAGAAAACTTTAAAATAGGTGGGGGTCCTATAGAGACAAATAATTGTTTTTATGAGAAAATACCTATTTCTTTATTAGGATTTGCAATTGCTTTTAAAGAAAATGAGAAAATTAAATATGAGTATCATGACTTTTTATCTGAAATTTTATCTCATGACTCTTTGTTTTCAGGTCAGTGTTTGATAAGTCTGCTTAAAAATAATAAATTTAAGAATATTAAAATTATTAAAGTTTGGACTGATAATGGTAATCATTTCAGATCTTATGAATTCTTACATTATCTTTTTAAAGAGTTACCTAAAATTATAAAAGGAACAATTAAGTTTAATAGATTTGTTGAGTGTCATGGCAAAAGTATTGTTGATGGTCATTTTGGTGTATTATCTAAAATATTTAAACAAAAGGAAAATGAGATATATATATAAAATATAAATGATCTCAAAATGGTTTTTGAGAGAGAGGAAGAAAGAAAGGGTTTATATGAGTCACTTGTAAATAATTCATATGTTTCCCCAAAAACCTTTTTTTACATCTATAATAGAAAATCTAGGCCTAAAAAAAGCTGGCTTGAAGTCAAAGCATTTTATGTTAATCTTTCATATTTAATGAAAGATGGTGAGCTGTATGTTTCACCTTTGGCATTTGAGGATGTTAAGGAGTACTCCAAAATAAATTATTGTGCAAAGTTTTTTGCACAGATGAAAGAGAAACAAAGAGAGCTGATACCACTAAAGGATTAGTAGGACATGTTCATGAAGTTGGACGCATAACAAAAACTTATATTTCACATAGGGTAAATAGTCTTTTAAATACAACAACTTTTTTTTCTAAAAATAACTAAGAAATTAATTATATGGGCCAAAGATAGGGTAATAGCAATTATGGCTTTGGGGCTGCTATTACTCTCCCATACAACTCATATATTTGATTCTTGGCTTATTAAAATAGAAAAAAGGGTTTTTAGCAAAAATACAGTTAATAGAAATAAGATTTATTTTTATTATTTGTATATTTTACACCCTTAAACTTTTATTAAGTAAACTAAGCATTATATTAATGTTCAAAAAACATAAGTTTATAACTTAAATGATACCAAAGAATTTAAAAGTCTTTAAAATGCTTAAGCTGGCGCCTTGGCTTAATCTAGCAAATAATGACCCAATTGCCCATGGGATCCCCTAAAGGTTCACAATATATGTAACGTCAAAGGAGAGTTTAAGCTCCCAAAGAAGTTCCCTTGGTTTTCCCCTCTAATGTCTGTCAAAGGAGGTGCAAGTTTAGTCTGTGATAGCTATGTTTTCAATTGCAACAATCAAAAGAAAGCAAGAAGAATAAATTATTATGTATGTGAAGATAGAAGCTGCACTGCTAGAATCAATACAGAAGAATGGGATAAAGTCACTAGTGAAAAAGGAGAGCACACATGCAATGCTCCAATAAATCTTATTGAAAAGCTTCTAAAGTGGTACCTCTACCAAATGGTCCCAGTCTCCAAAGATGTCAAGGCTTCTGATCTGACAGTTAAGTCCACCACACACCTAAGTAATGAGAACCTGAAGCTCATCCCTGACCGCAACCAGTTAGTGAAGTACATATGTGTCAAACGCCGTGATCTATTCCCCCATAAGAAATCTGCCATGGTCCAAGGAGAGTTAGTCTTGACAGAGGAGTTAAATATGTTTAATGGTGATGAGTTATTCATTTTACATGATGATGGGCCTACAGCAGAGGCAAGAATTATATGCTATGCTACACAACAGAACCTGGAGCAGTTGAGGGATTCAGAGCCCTGGTTATGTGACAGTACCTTTGCAGTATATCCCCACCTTTTTTACCAACTATGGGTTGTACATTCCCTTATTGAAGGCAAGGTGCTCCCATTTGTCTACTTTCTGCTTCCTGGGGCAACAGAAGAGATCTACACAAGGGCCTTTAAAATCTTTCAGGAGGGCATCAAAGCCCTACCCAGTAATAGAAAGATTCCCCCTGGCCATAACACTAGAGCCAACCCAGATGATGATGAAAAGGATGAAGTCACCCTTGCTGCAGAAAAAGAAGCTCAAGGTAAAGCACTTGGCCCCTAAACTATAATCATGGACTATGAAACTGCCCAGTATAACGCTTTTTTAAATACCTTTGATGGAGAGGTACAGGGGTGTTTTTTCCATTATTGACAGGCTGTCAACAGGCAACTAAAGGGTCTACCTGAGCGCAGCAAGCTCCACCATCTAGATACATCAGGAAAGTGAAAGTTCTTAATTCAGCAGTTTGTAGCACTAGTCTTTGTAAAGCCAGAGCATGATGGACAAGCCTTTGAGCTCCTATGCCAGGATCTATATGCCAAGAAACATGATGGTGCCTTCTACCCTTTCATTGAATATTATGAACCACAGTGGATTGGACATAAGGTCACTAAGCGCCGAAGCAAGCCCAGAGCCAAAGCCAACTGGAGCTGCTACCAGGTAGTTCTTAAGGATGAGATGATAAATACTTCATCTTTGGAGGTCTGGCATAAGCATATCAAGTTCTCCTTTGGAATCAAGCTCAGATACAACACCTTCTACAAGCACCTCAAAGTCTAACAGAGGAAGACTGCTGCATCCATCAGAGATATTGAGAACTGTCCATCCAAGAAGAAGAGAACCACCAAAGAGAAACAATATCAAGAGAAAATTAAGGACGTTGTCAAGGCCAAATATAAGCTTTCAGATATTGGGGAATACATCAAGAAGATTGCCACAGTTCTTAATGGTAACCAGGTGATCACAGTCTAGCTTTCAATTAAGTTTATTGAGTATTGCCTAATTTTTATATAGTTCTTATATATTAAGTATAATATTTTTAAAAAATAGTTATTCTAAATAACTCATTAATAATTTATGATACTATTTTTATAAAATCATTGATTTTCTATTGATGGTTTTATGCTTTAGACTGTATTATATGGCCTATATTGGTATTTCACTAGTAAATTATATGTTTTTTGTAGTTTTTAATATAGAAAAAACTTTATATTACTGTTTCTGATTTTATTTTGCTATAATATATAACTTTTTATGTAGTATCTTTTTGTGTATTGGTTTTCTTTTGTTTTTATAAGTGGGAAAAAAATATTATAGTAAAGATAGCTAAATTTCGTAGTAAAATAAAATAAAAGTGTATTTTTATGAATTTTTTTAATTGCAATGTATAATTTTTTATAGACTTTTTAAAATCTATGTTGTCATATTACCCTAAATATATCTTGAAGCTTAATTTTTATTAAGTAAAATGTTCAGGAAACAGGTTTCTGCTTATTAAAAAAGTGTCAACATTTAGTAGTCTGCATGAGTTAAAACTTAATTCTGACTTTTCAATGCTGTTGACATTAAAGTATTTTTAATTCTGATTATCAACATATAGTAAGTCAACTTGCGGAATGAGTTAATTCTGGCAGTTGACTACACAATGGCTCCCACCTTTAACCCTGGATATCCCCCAGAATTGTGATGCCTTCAAGCAAACAAATACTAGTCCTTCTGGGTAACCTTTCCCATAGCCCCATTAAGGTTAATAAGAACCAACTTTTGGGTCATCTACAGATGGAAGAGAATTTGGCTTTAGCTAAAGTTAATCCCTTTAAAAAATTAAGAAAATTTGAGCTCCCTTGTGGCAAACTGGAAGTTCTATTGCTAATTCTGCATGAGTCACTCCAAGGATTGACCAAACTACAAAAGAATCAGGCCTTAATTATTTTTGATAAATACAAGGCTGTTCTTGCGGAACATAGCCATGACCTTGGAAAAGCACTAGGAGTAGAGAATGTTCTGGATACACAAGGCACAGCTCCCATACGCTCTTGCTCAATTTAGAGAAGTCAAGCTAACCAAGTGATTATCAACAATGAACTATAGAAGCTCCTGTCAGCTGAACTTCTGGTTCCTAGCAAAAGCCCTTAGTCCTCTCCTCTTCTAAAAGTAAAGAAGAAAGATGGATCTAATCATGTGGTAATGGATTACTGTAAATTTAATTCTGTTACAAAAAAGGATCTATACCCACTACCACGTATTGACAACATACTGGATAAGTTAGGTAGTGCCCAATATTCCAGCAAAATGGACTTGATTAGCGGTTACTAGCAGATAGACCTCCCAGAGGCCAACCAGGAAAAATGCACAACTATTACTGAGCAATGAATCTTCCAGCCTACACAAATGCCATAAGGCTTGGCTAATGCTCCAGCTGCTTTCCAACACGTGATGGACTCAGTGATGGGTGACCTAAAGCTTTCCTGTGTCCTGGTTTATTTAGATGACATCATTGTCTTCTTGAGAACCTTCAGTCAACACTTGAAACACTTTGAGGCTGTCTTCCAGCAATTTTTTGTGGCTAATCTAAAGCTGAAGCCTAGGCAATACAGCTTCTTTAAAGAGCATCTGGAATTCCTGGGATACATTATAAGCAAGGATGAACTTAGACTGGTACCTGCAAAAGTAGAGGCAATTATCTGTATGCAGCAACCAAAGAGCAAAAAGGACGTCCAGGTATTCTTGGGGATGATAGGATACTATTGATGTTTTGCTCCTAATTTTTCTGGATTGGGAGGTTCTCTCTTCTATCTCTTGAAGAATGAGGTCAAGTTTTCATGGACTATGGGTTGTTAACAAGCCTTTGACAACTTGGAGGCCACCCTCTTCACCAAGCCTGACCTTGCCTATCCTAATTTTAACTAACCTTTTGTTTTCCATACAGATGCTAGTCTCACTGCAATTGGTACAGTCTTATCTCAAATGGATGATAAAGATCAGGAACATCCTGTGGGTTACTGTTCAAGGACTTTGAATTTCTATGAACGCAACTACACAGTCACAGAAAAAGAATGACTAGCGGTCATATACATATATCAAAAGTTCAGAATTTATCTGCTTGGTGTTCATTTCACTGTAGCTACTGATCATGTGTCTCTTAAATGGCTTAAGACTCCAAAGGATCCCAAAGGCTACCTATCACATTGGGCTATCAAGCTCCAAGCTTTTGACTATGAGATTGTGCATTGTGCTGGGGCGTCCCACCAGAATGCAGATTTTTTATCTTGCCTACTAACCATAGCATTGGTTTCACCAGCAGAAGATGAGCTCTACAACAAGCTACTCCTGGACCAGTCTTTGTGGGGGGAGCCACCCAAAATTCAGAAAAATCTGAAAAATCTCTCTGTGGATACTAAGGTTAAGAACAAACAGCTGTTTAAACTCCACAAGGACAAATGGTTACTGTACATCAGACCTTCACTACTACAGACGCAATTTATTCAGCCCACAAACCTGTAGATCATTGGGTCATTCAGAAAACACTGAATCTTCTGCAGAAGCACTGCTACTGGGAAGGTATACACTCAGATGTAGCAGAAACACTGGTCGCCTGCCATGATTGCAATATAGAGCAACCAAAAGCCTTGCGCTACAAGCATTGCCTAATCCAACCAGGTTTGCCTTCCACACCGTTGTAATAGATGTAGATGAGCCTCTGCCATTGAAAACTGGTAAAAATAAGTTTGTGATTGTAGCAGTGGATCAATTTACCAAATGGGTGGAAGTAAAGGCAATTTCAAATCAGTTGGCCCTGACCACAGCCAAGTTCATTTTAGAGAATATCCTCTATAAGCATGGTTGTCTGCAAACACTTATGAAAGATAACAGAAAAAACTTTACAAGATACATGACACCTAGGATAAAAAAGCCTATTGGTATCCGTGGTACTCTGTCAACACCCTACCATCCTCAAACCAATAGTATAGTGAAACAAACTAATGGAAGCCTGGTCCAAATCTTGCAAAAGCTAAGCCAACAACATGAATTGGAATGTGATACCTATCTTCAAGCTGCAGTCTTTGCTTATAACATTGGCTTCCATATAGCAACTGGGAAAAGCCCTTTTCAGTTGCTATACGGCCAGCTACCTAGCCTGCCACCACATTTATATAGCTTAGTAAATACCAGTGGAGCTATATCTCCAGACACATACCTCCAAATTTTATCCCAGACACTGATTAAGCTACAATCAGAAGCATATTTGACCAACCTGGATGCCAAAATCAAGGACATTGCTTGAGCAGAACAGCATTTTCCAGCTTTTCAGTATATTAGTGTCAAGGGTCTGGATGTACAAGTATTCTGGCTATTGCCATCACACCTAACATCCAGTCATTGCCCAATTTGGTGCCTTTCCAATATACTGTTTGACATACCAGAAATGGCAACAAGCCAATATCATATGACTTTCCAGGTATCCAACAGCTCAAACCCATCCAGCACATGACCAGCCCCTGGGTTTGGTCCAACTAATATCCCCGCCACAGCTAAATATATATAAGTCTAAAGTATTATCCAATAAAATATACTTCTTCTCCTCCTACTTTTATATTTGAAGCTTCCCCAAAAGGCGCTCCTTATCACTGATAGCACTACAGTTTTTGACCATGCCAATGAAAGAGAAAATGACTGAACAGAACCTGCCCACCTTTGCCCACGTACTCAACCAGGCCACATCCCAGGAGACCTGGAAAACGTACTTCCGCGCCCACAACATTGACAAAGATATTCCTAGTGGATGCACTGTATTTGAAGGTCTGGTCATGCCCAAAGCATGCACCAAAATAATTCAATACATTTGCTCTCTTCAACCACAAACAAACGCACAACCACCTATCACAGGTGAAGTTGCCAACACCAAATACATTGGTATTGACAAGTTCTTTGGTAAAAACAAAGAAAACGTCATCAACTGGCTAGACCACACAGCCACTAAACTCTGCGCCAGCCGCATCTCTCATGAGAAATGGGTCCAGGAAGCCAGCAAGCACCTATACAAGGCCACAGCTAACTGGTTTGCCACCTGGGTTGGCTCACAAACCAACAACCAGCTTGACAACTGGGAAGAGTTCAAAGCCAACATCACCCACAATTTCTGTGTCACCAAATCTCACCAAGATATTGCAATACAGCTCAGTGACCTTCCTCAAAAGACTACTATTGCAGCCTACACCAACAAATTTGAAGAAATACATTGCAAAATCCAAAACTCAGCACAAGCTGACAACGTACACACCAGAGCATCATTCATCAACAGAATAAAACCCTCTGTTGCTGCCCCCATCCGCCCAGAAGCAAATACCTCCATGCCCGCGCTCATTGCTGAAGCCAAGCGCGCTGAAAAACGCGCCAGCATGGAATATGCTGTACGCAACGGCAACCACTCCTCAAACAGCAATGGCAGAGGAAACGTCAATGGCAATAAATGCCAAAATACTAACCATAACAATGACAACTCCAATTGTAACAATGGCAATTGTAGCCAAAGCGCAAACCGCTCCTGTCCCAAGAAAGAGAACACCGCCAAAGTTAACAACGCTGAAGTAGCAACCTGCTACAAATATGACCCCACATTCTCTGACCTCAAAGGTCTTAAAACAGAGGAACAGGAAAAGAGGAGGGGAAACAGGCTTAAGCGCCCCTGTCTCCCCCCAACATGACAAGAAGAAGTACCAAGGCACAAACTTTGCTGCTTGCATCCCCTGTGTCCCGCAATCCTCCATTTTTATGAACATAAAAGTTAAAGATTGCTCACAACTTCTTATATATCCATGCACTAACTAATCTCATACACATAAAATTTTGTTCAACTCTGGTGAACAAAACACCATGGTTAGCAAACCATTTGTAACCAAGTACAAAATACCAGTTGTCAAATCCAACTTCAAATACGCCAGAATGGCAGACAAATCAAAAGTTCTACTCAAAGGCAAAACAACTCTCTTCAGAATTGACCTCCAAGGCATACAAACGTCCATAAAAGGACTTGTCATGAACAACATAAACTATGACATTGTAGCAGGCATGGACTGGTTCACCTGAGTGAATCCCAGCGTATGTTGAAAAACAAAAACCATGACAATAAAATGCAATGGAGTCAATTTCAACATTCTCAAAGAACCCAAAAATCTGATTCTAAGAGATACAGTATTTGTCCAAGTCATAAATCAAGATGACTCTGAACATCTAACCAAAGACAGTACCCTCCACATAATGAGGTACTACAAATTTAATAATATACAAACACAAAAAATCCAATGCCCAGAACTTGTGGCACTCCTAAACAAATATGCTTATGTATTCAAGGAAGAGCTCACAGAGTTACCCCCTGAATGAGAGGTCAAACATGGCATTGACTTATGCAAAGCCATGCCCAAACCTGCACCCCTCTACAGACTCTCCCCCGTGGAGACCCAAACACTTAAAGCCCACATTAAGGACAACCTAGCCAAAGGATTCATTTGCCCATCTGAATCCCCGTGGGGGCAGCAGTTTTCTTTGTAAAGAAAAAGAAGGATCTCTTTGCTTAGTTACTGACTACAGAGCACTAAACGCAAGTACAGTAAAGAATAAATACCCACTTCCCCTCATTAAAGACCTATTTGCAAGGCTCTCCAGAGCAAAAAATTTCTCAAAAATTGACCTCACATCTGGTTACAGCCAAGTTGAAGTCAAAGAGAAAGACATACCAAAGACCGTGTTCCGCACGCAATTCGGGTCGTTTGAATGTAAAGTAATGAACTTTGGGATGACCAACGCTCCCGCAACATTTGTCACCATGATGAACCAAGAGCTAAACGGCCTCTCAAACACATTATGTTACCTTGACAACATCATCATATTTTCAAAAACAAAAGAGGAACACCTTGTGCATGTCTGTAAGACACTCAATTGACTTGCAAGGCACAAACTATACGCTAAGCCTAGTAAGTGCCAATTTATGGAAAAGGAGCTCTTGTTCTTGGGACACATTGTCTCTGACAGTGGCATTAAAGCAGACCCAGATAAAATAAAAGCCATAAATAACATGCAACGCCCCACCTCTTTTAACCAAGTTAGATGCTTTCTTGGTATGGTAGCTTACCTAAGGAAATACATCAAAGACTGCAGAAAGCTCACTGCACCAATCAATGACCTAAACAAAGATAATGCCAAAAAGAAATTCATCTGGACTCCAGAATGTGACAAGACTTTCCAGCTATTAAAACAAGCTTTGATCAAAGCACCAATCTTGCAATACCCTAATAACAATGGGTGCTACAATCTTAAGCCAGACACTAGTGACACTGCCATTGGCGCAGTCCTATGCATCTGCCAGCCAGGGCAGCATGATTTCCTGCCAGTATGTTAAAAAAGCAGAAAACTAACAAACACTGAGCAGAGATACCCAATAAATGATAAAGAATTGCTAGCAATATATCACACATGCAAGAAATGGAGATATTACCTCAAAGGACACTTAAACGTCTGAGTGCTAACTGACCACAAATCCTTAATCTATTTCAAAACTCAGAACGCACTTGCGCAGTGCCAAGCCAAATGGATGTCCTTGCTGGAACAGCTTAACCTGGACATCCAATACAAAAAAGAGGCAGAGCTGGTCACAGCCAACGCTCTCTCTAGGCTATGCCAGCCAAGAGAGGATCACCCTGACCTTCTGGACCCTGACTGGCCCAACCTATACAACACTGAGTACAAGACAAAGGGAAAGGACCCCTCCACACATCAACTAACCCATGATACGCTAGTAAGGAATGAAAAACATTTCCACATATCAAATGACATGGTATACTAAATCATTAAATATAAACACATTCCATACATCCCACTTGCGCAAAGAGTTGATACCATATTAAGACATCACCACCTACTAGGACATACAAAGGCTAACAACCTATACCTCACACTGAAATAGATAGTATGGTGGCCCAACCTGAAGCAAGACATAATTGATGTTCTAAAAAAGTGTACAGTATGTGAAAAATACGCCAGCACCAAGGCACCACAGCCAACAGTTAACCCAGTACCTGACCCTGAATCATTTTAGGTTTGGGGACTGGATGTAGTGGGACCCTTCCCAGAAACCAAATAAATCAATGTTTCTTAATTGTAGCCATTGACTTTGTTGCATGTTGGCCCATCTGCTGGGCAACAAAAGATCACAAGGCAGAAACAATAAATTGATTCATCAATAAAGCAATCATAGCAGACCACGGCACTCCAGGCTACATCATAACAGATGGAGCAAAGGAGCTAACAGGCCACATAGTAAACAACAATCTAAAAACAAAAAACATCAAACACTCCACAACCTTGCCCTACAGGCCACAGGCTAACGGCAGAGTTGAACGCCTTAATAGCAGCCTTATCAGAACCCTGGAGAAAATAATGGATGGCAAAGCCAAAGACACATGGCCACTATACGTGAAACATGCATTACTAGTATCCTGGGTTTGTACCAATCAAGGGACAGGCTACTCACCATTTGAACTAACATACAAGAACAATCCATAAATAGTCACCCGCAATAATCAACTGTATGTAAAGACCCCCCCCCAGGGAAACCTCCCACAGTAGAACAGAAACCAGCTCTACAACACATACGCCTCAAAGCCAAACTGGCTGAAATAAAGAGACTCAAAACTCAAAAAGTAACCTCAACAGAGGACCCACTCCCCATCAACTCCCCCGTCTGGGTCCTAGCCAGGAACAGAAAAAAACTAGACTCAGTACACAGGGGACCAGGAATAATCATCAGATACTGACCAGACAGGAACACTTACCTGGTTAAGTTTGCGGGTGCCAAAGAACCCATTACCAAAAAGTACCACAGATCTCGCCTCTGCCTAGCAAAGGAGAACACTCAACCCAGTTGGTGCCCACTAGTAAACAACTCCAGGAACATCAGGCGGCAGCCGTCAAGACAAAGCCCCCTCCTGATGTACCCAAGTAACCCCTTAAGAGAGGGGTGTGTTGAGGGTCTGGATGTACAAGTATTCTGGCTATTGCCATCACACCTAAAATTCAGTCATTGCCCAATTTGGTGCCTTTCTAATATACTGTTTGACATACCAGAAATAGCAGCAAACCAATATTACATGACTGCCCAGGTATCCAACAACTCAATTCATCCAGCACATGACCAGCCCCTGGGTTTGGTCCAAATAATATCCCTGCCACAGCTAAATATATATAATTCTAAAGTATCATCCAATAAAATATACTTCTTCTCCTCCTACTTTTATATTCTAAGCTTCCCCAAAAGGCTCTCCTTATCATTAGATAGGCAACAAGGTCTATTTCTACTGCAATCAAGTATATGGTTATGAAAGTAAGCTTGCATTGCTATGGCAAGGATCAGTGAAGGTAGTCCAGAAGGTAGGGGTAGACAGCTATACCTTAAAGGACATGGAGACTGAACAGTTGATTACCCAAGTACATGTGCAATACATGTGCAAGGCTCCTGATGATCAATACTAAACCTCATTAAGGGTAGCAACTCATAAAAATGAAAGACTAATATAAAGAATCCATGATTTGTTACCCTATTTATGTTAAGTATGTGATAAAGCCTATAGAAAGGAAAAATATAGTGATGATTTATTCAAAAGTACTTTATTGAGATGATATTGCCTCTAAACCCAGTTGCAACTGGGTGAGGACTTTGCTACTGCTGCATAGATGAGCCAGACGCTGGGAAGCCAACAAAATGAAAAGGGAAGAAAGGGGGACTCATCTATGGGAAGGAAGTTTACGTGATTGATGCCAATGGAGTAGGGAAAAGCAATTCTGAGCAAGATGAATTCCCATGGAAGACTCTTTTGCTGGGCATACTACTCTGGTGTTGTACCACTAACAGAATACATGATCCCCAAGAGTAACTTGATATACTCAGGCATATGGTGTAGTCTCTGGTGATAGACAGCTTTAGAGCCGCTAAGTACCAAATTTCCAACCAACATCAATGAGTGACAACTTACTGCCCTACCAAAGCTGAGAAGCTCCAAGGTAGCCCCATAGCCCTCTTTATCCAATACTTGTGGCTATCTGAATCATGCCACAAGGGCACAGGACCTGCCGCAGAACAAGGATTAGACCACACAGTGAACACTAGTTTGAGGAGTTTGAGAGCATGAGATACCTGGTTGTCCGTCAAGGAAACTCCATTGTAGGAGAAATCCTGGAGGCACAGTTGTGCATACCATATAGCTTTTCTATAAGGATACACCAGTGTACAGTATTCCCTATTTTGAGTTTTCTGATAGAGATCATGTAGGGGCTTTCCAAGGCCAGCATCAGTGTTGATCACATGACTACCGGCCCACGGAAGCGCAGACTAGGGATCTCCTCACAACAAAGATAGGCAATCATGTTCAAGAAGGAACCCTGACTGTCTTCTTGCACCTCCCCAGAAGCTAAACCTATTTTGTCCTTGTTTAGTTCTTTTAGCAGCTTGGTTAAGCTAGGAACATGCTCTTCAGATCTGGCAGCAGACACATGCAAAGAAGTTTTGGTTTTTCCAGTATGATTTCTTTTCCAAGCAATAGTTGATAATTGAAAGGAAGTGGGAATCCCAGATGTTGCTGCAAGAGAACTGCTAGATGGGTTTTTGGCTTATATGAAACCAAACTAGAAGAGCTATGCAATACTGCGTCTATTTCACTGCCCAGTATTTTGGTAAACTTGACTTCTTCTGAAGCAAGGACTGGTGAGTTGCTAGGCAAGTTGCCAACATATATGTCAGACTTTCCCCTTTGGGGTTTGTCAATTCTCTGGTTGGGAACATCAGTATAGAAGATTACTGGTTTTCTATCCCTTTTTGGGCAATTCACCATGTTGAGAAAGATTGTTCATCTTTTCCAGCAATGCTTAGTTTAGTAGGGAGAAATGTCGTATGGTGATTGGTTAAACTAGCCTTTACTGTAACTTAAAGTGATCCTTTAAGCTTGGTGAGCAAGAGAGCAACTAGCACTCTCATTTTGGATGAAAGATAGGTCAACTGATCAACTAAGTTGTATCTTTGGACCATATTAACTTATGATCAGCTGATCTAATGTTAATAGTGGGCTAAGGTTGTGGTGGGATCAGGCTGTGAAGCAGAGGATACTGGTGTTCAGTGGCTATTATCAATATCCCAATTCTATATAACCCACATATTTGATATTTGATAAAGAATTGATTATTACATTTTATTATACACACTAAGTTTAGAGGAACTCAACAAAGTCTTTTGTAACTAGTAAGTTGTAATACAAGGCAAGCAAGATAACTACAATAACCCACTGTTGCAACATCTTTGATTACTTCCTCTCGGGGAATTAACGCCCCAAGTAAATCACTGAGCGGCTCACCAAGTGGTTCACTGCCCAGCCAATAAACCGGTGGCACCATTATCAGTTAATCATGATACTATATATTAGCCTATATTCATATTCAATAAAGTATCATTCTCTTCTTAATTTCCCCTTTATTTTGTTTATTATACTTCAAAGAAGTATAAAATTGACTGTGGTAGCACAGGTAGGTTATCTGTACCTACCTAACCCAAAGGAAAATTTCCTCCCAAGAAAAGAACCCAAGCAATGTCACTCCCTAATGGTTGGAGAGATTATAAAGTAGGACAAGACGTCCCCCCAGGGCTTGGCATCTACAATAATTTCCTTTTACCCATTGACCAGTACAACACTCTCAAAACCCGCAGACTGTTCCCTACCACGCCAGCCATAACAGCGCCTATGCAACCTGAGATACCCAATATTGTGTTTCAGCCCTTATGTACCGCTGAGATTGGCGCCTTTGCAGGACTACGCCATGAGAATGCCTCTCTTTGGATTAACAGCACCAATGTCAGGAAGCCAGTTGTAGGTAGAGGCATTGGGCGGCTCAGGGTGAGGCGCGGCCAAGCCGGCAGGTAAGGCCCATCATAGAATGGGTGCTAACTTGACAATATAAGATACAGAACTCCCAAGTAAGGACCAGGGTCCAGAGTTGGGGACCACGGAATCTACTAATCCTGTCAAAGTAATGTAGAGTACTCCAAACAGTTGGGTAGAGGTAGTCTTGGCTGCGGCAGTAGGTTCCAGCGGGCGGTCTGGTCATGGGGTTAAGGGAGGAGTCATAGGAACAAAGTAGGCAGGCAGATAATTGTACTTGTCTTTGAACAATCTTGGCAGCCTTCTGTACCACTTGCCTTTGCGTCCTATGTATTTGGTTTCTCTAGTCCTGGCCAAGGGGTTGGCAATGAGGATAGTCTCCAAGTTGTAATCTGAATAGGCCGGGTTGGGGGGTATTCAGTAAAATGCACAGGTTCAAAGGGGGCTCCCAGGGGACGGTATAATGCCTGGGGAAATTTGGCAGGTTGGTCTTGGGGGAGGGCGGCGGCCTGGCGGTCTGCTTGACTGGGATTAAGATGGAAGATCACTAAGACTAGATAGGGTAACATTTGTTTGAACCAAAGGTTCATAAAACTTTATTATCAAAAATGGCAATGGGGGTATTGCCGTACTGCCAGGGTTTTTACACCCTGGGACTTTGCTTCTTTGATTTTTGCAGGGTTCAGGTTTGCAGACAAGGCACTGGCGGGATGTGGGTCTTGGCTTGGGATCTCAAGGGCGGCAGATCCAGGTTGTGCCTGTTCTGGCAAATTGGAAAGACAACTCTTTGTTTTGCCGCCACTGTTCACTATGTCACCTGAGTAGTCCAATTGCACTACCCCTTCTGGGTGGGAGACTGGCAGTTGCTGGTGGCCATTGGCAAGGTTAAAATAGGTTTTGTCTTAACCTTCTTAAGGCAAGCTGCAACCTTTGCGTAGGTTTGGGTCTTTGGTAGCTCCAGGTTGGCATCAATCTGATGACCATTTGGGGAATTGTCTCTGGGGGGCTGGCGGGTCTCAGAGTAACTTGTTAACTCGGGTTTGCAATTCAACAAGCGGGCGGTCCCCTGTCCACTTTGTGTGACTTGAGTAATCTTTGGAGGGTCCTCTGTAGTAGGCCGGCAGAAAGCAGAGTAATTTACCAATTCAAGACCAGCTTTTAACGGATTGGCAGGTCCTGGACTGGTCTGGAGGTTGGATCCGCCTCCTGGGAACTGGGGTTTAACTCTTGGATTTTCAATACAAGTATTGAAATATCATTCATGACATCATCCCCTTCCTTCCCAGGGGTCCCTTCTTTCCTGGCCTTCTTCTCAAGGTATTGTTGGATTGCTAGTTGGGCATTTGGTAGGTTGCTTAATGGTTCCCAGGTGCTTTCCTTGGGTGGGTATCCCTTCCACTTGACGTAGTACTGGAGGGTTTTATAGTGGATACAGTCTCCATGAATATATTCAACTTTGTATTCTTCAGAGCGTCCTACTTGGATGGGAGGGGGTTCAGTCTTGAGTTTCTGGTGGGGGAGTGAGTTCCCCTCTTTCTTGAATAGAAGCACGCAGTGGAAGACATTGTGTATTTTCCATGAGGGGGGTAATTCTAGTTCAAATGCTACTTTGCCCACTAGTTTGGTAATCTTGTAGGGGCCACTTCTTCTGTGGGCTAACTTCCAACAGGGAACAGTCAGAGGTACATTACAAGAGTCCAGATAGACTTTGTCCCCTACCTTTAATGGTTTCCCAGGAATTCTCTTTTTGTCAGTGAAAGCCTTATAAGTCTGGACAGCACGGATCAGATTCTTCAAACAGGTTTGTTAGGTGTCGTGTATCTGTTCAATCCAGGTTTGTCCTGACAGGTTTATTTCCTTACTGCCAATGCTGGGATCCCAGGATGGGTCAAATCCATAATTGGCCTTGAAGGGGGACATTCCTGTGGAGGCGTGGTCTTTACTGTTGTAGGCATACTGTGCCATGGGTAGCATCTTGGCCCAGTTATCCTGGTTGGCGTTGGCATAGCATTGTAGGTATTGTTCAAGTAAATGGTTCACACGTTCAGTCTGGCCGTTGGTCTGTGGGTGGTAGGAGGTTGATATGCAGCGCTTTACCCCCAAGTACTTCATCACCTGAGTCCAGTATTTGGAGGTGAATTGTGGTCCTCTATCAGTGATGATTTCCAATGGAGTGTTGTGTTGAGTTAGGATGCGGTTGTGGAAATGTCTAGCTGTCTCTGCGGCGGTGCAGTGAGTGATGGTAGGGACAAAATAGGACATCTTAGTAAACCTATCTACCATGACCAGGATGGTGTTAAACGCGTTGGAGGGAGGCAGTTCTACAATATAGTCCATTGAAACAGACTGCCAGGGCCCCGCAGGTATGTCTAGCGGTCTCAGCAGGCCTTCAGGTTTGGATCTACAGGTTTTGGTTCTTCCACATGTCTCACAGCCTTTGATGTAGGCGGCCACATCTTTGTCCAGTTGGGGCCAAGCGTAATTCTTCTTGATTCCTTGGAGTGTCTTGAGTCTGCCAGGGTGGCCGGCCATCTCTGAGTTGTGATAGTCAATGAGTACTTTGGTCCTTGTTTCACCTTCTGGTACATAGATCCGGTTGTGTAATAACAGGGTGGATCCTTTCAGCAAAAATCCTTTCTTGTGGTGGCGGCTCTCTGGGTCTGAGGTCAAGTCAGCAACAAGGTCTGCTGAATATTTGTCTTGTTTCTGCACCTCAATTATTTCAGGTTTGCGGGCCATGATTTTCATGTACATCAGTTGGATGCCTAGGCTGGCCAGGTCAAGGAGTACATGTGTGTTGTGGTCCTTAGTTTCTGTAGGGGAAGGGGTCAGATTAGCTCTTATACTCAGGGCGTCAGGTACCACGTTCACCTTCCCAGGCTTGTAGTCAATGGTCAAGGTATAGTCAGCCAGTTCCAAGGCCCATATGGCCTGTCTCTGGTTTAGCTGTCTGGGTTTAAAGAAGTAAAACAAGTTCTTGTGGTTGGTTAAGACTTTTACTGGAAATTTGGCACCACATGGGTACCGGCGCCAATGTTTCAGGGTCTTCATTATTGCAAGCATCTCCTTGTTGTAGATTGGGTAGTTTCCTTCATCAGGCAGCATCTTCTTGAAGTAATATGCTACAGGATGTAGCATACTATCCCCTCCTTCCTGAAGAAGGACCCCACCCACCGCAAAGTCAGACATGTTGGTTTCTAGTACAAAAGGCTTGGATAGGTCGGGCATGGCCAGGAAGGGGCAGAGGTGAAAGCAAGCTTCAGGGCCTCAAATGCTGATGTGCACTTGTCAGTCCAAGTAAAGGTAACCTTGTCAGAGCAAAGGCGGGTCAGGGGCAAGGTAATCAGAGAAAATTTTTGGATGAAATTCCTGCAATAATTTGCCAGGCCCAAAAAACTTCTCACATCTTTCCTGCATTTGGGCACCGGCCAAGATGTTACTGCTTCTACTTTGTCCTGTGCCATGGCAAACCCGCCAGTCTTCACAACATATCCCAGGAACTCAACTTCAGACTGGAAGAATTCACACTTTTTAAGCTTAGCATGTAAGTTTGCTTGGGAGAGTTTTTCTAGTATAAGTTCCAGGTGGCGCAGGTGTTTCTTGTGGGTCTTGCTGTAGATGAAGATGTTGTCAAGATAGGCCACACAGAACTGGTCAAGGTATTCACCCAATACTGTGTTTATCATGCGCTGGAAGGTGCTGGGGGCGTTGCATAGTCCAAATGGCATCACCAGGTATTTGTAGAGTCCATACCTGGTCTTGAACGCCATTTTGTATTTGTTGCCCTCTTTGATTCAGATTTGGTTGAACACATCTCTTAGTTCAATTTTCAAGTACACTTGGGCTCCAGTTAGTACGTTGCAAAGGTCATCAGCGTTGGGGATGGGATACCGGTTCTTCACAGTGATATCATTCAGCTTCTGGTAGTTCACACAGGGACGCATTCCGCCGTCTTTCTTCCCTACAAACAGCATCAGTGACAAGCACAGGGCCTTTGATACTCAGATGAAACCCTTTTTTGTCATATCCTCCATGTAAGCTTTCAAGGCCACCTGTTCTTGGTGGTTGCAACTATAGATGGGGCTGTGGTGTGGGAAGGGTACCTGGTAGGAGGTCTACAGTGTGGTCGTATATTGAGTGGCTGGGTAGTTTTATGGCTTCTTTGCAAAATATGTGGTTCCACTTTTGCAGGGGAATAGGCAGTGTCCCAACGCTAGATTTCATCCTTATGGTTAAGAGTCTGTTGGTTGGGGTTCTGCTGGGGCTCATACAGAACAGAACAGTATCACAAGATTCAGGTTGCCCTAAGGTGGCAGTCTGCTCATGATAATTGAGAATCAGACCATGTCTGTTGGACCATCAGTCCCCCAGTACTAGAGGATGGTGCAATCCTGGTAAGAGGATCAAGGGAGTTGGGTATACGTTCTGTCCAATTGTCAAGGGAAGTTCCTGTTTGCATTTGTAGCCAGTGTCCAGGGAACTGTTTCCCATGGTTACTTGTAGGCTGTGCTCTGAAGCTGTTAGTCCTAGTTCCTTTGCCAGGTTGGCGTCAATGAAGCTTTCATTGGCTCCTGTGTCAATAAAGGCCTCTATCTGACGCTTGATTCCCATACAGTCTATGGTCACTTGGATGAATTTATAAGATTGCGCAGAGGTGTTTATTTGCGCCAAGGATACAGAAGGTGTATTCTTCTTAGGGCATGCTCTGGTTAGATGCCCGGCCTCATGGCAGTAGAAACATAACCCATCTCAATAGTGGTGTTGTAACTTATCAGGGGACATTCCAGGTCAATTGGGCGTCATGGCTCTGCCGGCTCGGGTAGGGTTCACGTTCTGTCCTTCTTGGTTTAGACTCAGGCCTTTGCATAGGGGCAGTAATTTCTCTAGGCTCAGTGTAGGTGGGTGGTGCTTCAACAAGTCTTTCATGGCTGAATTAACTCCCTTTTGGAAGATAATGGCAGATAATTCATCTTCAAGTTAGATGCGCGTTTTCAGTTTAAGGAACTTGTCAATATAGGATTGGATAGGGCGGTTTGCTTGCCAGATCTCTAACATAGAGTTCAGCGCATAGTATCTGGTGTCTTGGTTATCACCAGTGCTCATGAGTTCAGCTTCAAATTTCAAATAGTCAAGGCAAAATTCAATATCTTTGGTGGTGGCTTTCCCGAACCAATCCAGTGCGTCTCCTGATAGCATGGCGGCCACCCCCAAGACTTTTGCAGTGTCACTGGTGTAGGCGTTGGCGTTGGTTTAGAAGTGGAGGCGGAGGACTGGCATGGCTTGGCAGGCTTCTTCTAAGGTGAGTTTGCCCATCTGGGGCATATCTATCTTGGTTGTGGTCTGGTTCACTATCACATTTTGCACTTGTGATGTGGCCGGGTTCTGGGGTTCTGCACCAGATGCAGGGTCTTTTAATTCTTTGGCAGGTTGGTTCTTCATCCATGGGAGTATCAGGGAGGTAAGTGCCTTATGGGTGTAATAAGTGATTATCACAAAAAAGAGCATACAAGTTGCCCCAAGTGTTAATAACATCTTGGGGCCCAGGTTACCGTGTTTGTAAAAGATTATCATAATGTCAGGAAGCCAGTCATAGGTAGAGGCATTGGGCGGCTCAGGGTGAGGCGCGGCTGAGCCAGGGAGTAAGGCCCATCATAGAATGGGTGCTAACTTGACAATATAAGATACAGAACGCCCAAGTAAGGACCAGGGTCCAGAGTTGGGGACCACGGAATCTACTAATCCTGTCAAAATAATGTAGAGTACTCCAAACAGTTGGGTAGAGGTAGTCCTGGCTGCGGCAGTAGGTTCCAGCGGGCGGTCTGGTTGTGGGGTTAAGCGAGGAGTCATAGGAACAAAGTAGGCAGGCAGATAATTGTACTTGTCTTTGAACAATCTTGGCAGCCTTTTGTACCACTTTCCTTTGTGTCCTATGTATTTGGTTTCTCTAGTCCTGGCCAAGGAGTTGGCAATGAGGATAGTCTCCAAGTTGTAATCTGAATAGGCCAGGTTGGGGGGTATTCAGTAAAATGCACAGGTCCAAAGGGGGCTCCTGGGGGACGGTATAATGCCTGGGGCAATTCAGCAGGTTGGTCTTGGGGGAGGGCGGCGGCCTGGAGGTCTGCTTGACTGGGATTAAGATGGAAGATCACTAAGACTAGATAGGGTAACATTTGTTCAAACCAAAGGTTCAAAAAACTTTATTATCAAAAATGACAATGGGGGTATTGCCATACCGCCAGGGTTTTTATACCCTGGGACTTTGCTTCTTCAATTTTTGCAGGGTTCAGGTTTGCAGACAAGGCACTGGCGGGACATGGGTCTTGGCTTGGGGTCTTGAGGGCGGCAGATCCAGGTTGTGCCTGTTCTGGCAAATTGGAAAGATGACTCTTTGTTTTGCTGCCACTGTTCACTATGTCACCTGAGTAGTCCAATTGCACTACCCCTTCTGGGTGGGAGACTGGCAGTTGCTGGTGGCCATTGGCAAGGTTAAAATAGGTTTTGTCTTAACCTCCTTAAGGCAAGCTGCAACCTCTGCGTAGGTTTGGGTCTTTGGTGGCTCCAGGTTGGCATCAATCTGATGACCATTTGGGGAATTGTCTCTGGGGGGCTGGCAGGTCTCGGAGTAACTCGTTAACTTGGGTTTGCAATTCAACAAGCAGGAGGTCCCCTGTCCACTTTGTGTGACTTGAGTAATCTTTGGAGGGTCCTCTGTAGTAGGCCAGCAGAACGCGGAGTAATTTACCAATTCAAGCCCGTCTTTTAACGGATTGGTGGGTCCTGGACTGGTCTGGCGGGTTGGATCTGCCTCCTGGGAACTGGGGTTTAACTCTTGGATTTTCAATACAAGTATTGAGATGTCATTCATGACAACCAAGAGCAAATTTGAACAAGTGGAGTAGCCCCAAAGACACTGGGTTAGCAAAATTGCCCTCCGCGTCACAGGGACTGCTTCACGCTTTGTTACCAAATGGCTAGCTCAACATCCTGACCAGAAGGAAAATTGGAAAATATTCAAAGCCACATTCCTCAAAAAGCTCTCCATGAAGGATTCAGACGTGGTGATTATGACCAAACTCCAAACCTTCAAAATGACAGGAACCATTGAGGAATACATCGCCGCATACAAAGGACTACGTGACTATGCGCCCAACACCATCAACTTTGATGAACCTGGACCACGCCTGGACTTCTACAATGGCCTTCCTACACATATTAGACTTCAGTTCAGCATGACCTGCTGCAAGAACCTTGAGGATGTATTCCTAGAAGGAAAACACACAGTTCAGAAGTCTGATGATCTACACACCTCCAACAAACACAAGGAAAACCCCGCAGTTAAGAGAGAGACTTGCCCTAATAAGCAAAACAACCAAGCCAACAGTACCCAGCCCTCAAAACGGGAATCTCACTGCACAAGCCAACCAGGCTAGCACCAAAGATATCAACAAGGAGGGAAAAGCTCAGGGGAGTGCTTAGGCAAGCCGCCCTCCCCCTCTTCACAAGACTCGTACAGAGAACAGGACGTGGACTCCATCACCATGATCCAGGTTCCCTCCAGCAACCCTCTCCTGTTTGCTGCCCAATCTGGAAATAAACTCCTTACCTATCCTTTCTGTTTTTGCAGATACCAGGGCACAGCGCTATTTGACACCGGAGCCAACCAATTGCTTATTAACAAGAGTTTTGCAGACCTCATGAAGTTACCTACCATTTGAAGTAACATCAAGAGAGTCATATGGCGGACAACTGCAGCACACCAGTTACCCACAAGACCAGACCTTTCTGGGCCCAAATTGGAGACGTACAAACAACAATTAGTGGCCCCATCATTCCAATCCCCAAATACAATATCATACTTGGATTAGATTGTATGTAAAAGACAAAACCTCACATAGACTGGGACAGTGCCACCCTCACTATCCAGCAAGGAGAAGTCCACCATCACATGTACCTGACACACCTTGTCACCCTCATAAGAGACCACATATTTGTAAAGATCATGGAAACAGAGAAAAAAACTGACATCAGCAAAATCAATTGGAGCACATGTACGTATGGAGTCATCCACTTCAAAAACACAGAAATTCAACATAAACAAAACCCAATTAGAGACCAGCTAGTCAATGAGTTTCCCTCTGTATTCCAAGAATCACTACCTGGGCTGCCCCCTGATTAGGGTATACAACATGAGATCGGCCTAAAAGGTAGCGTGCCTAAGGCGCAACCCATCTACCGCCTCACACCACAAGAAGACAACGCTCTGAAAGCCTACCTTGACAAAGCACTTGAGAAAGGCCTCATCAGACCTTCAAAGTCACTCTTTGGTGCCGCTGTCTTCTTTGTGGCAAAGAAAGATGGAGGCCTCCACCTAGTCACAGACTACAGGGCCCTCAACAAGGTCACAATAAAGAGCAGGTATCCCCTGCCCCTCATTAATGACCTTTTTGATGCCCTGGGGGGGGTCCCAAATCTTCACAAAAATTGATTTGATAGCAGGATACCACCAAATTTGTATGAAACCTGAAGACATTCCAAAGACCGCATTTCAGAATAAATATAGATCCTTTGAATGTGTTGTCCTCAATTTTGGCATGACAAACGCTCCCAGTACCTTTGTAACTTTCATGAATGAAGTATTCAAGGAAAACATTGGGAAAAGAGCAATCATCTACTTAGACGACATCATCATCTATAGTCCCAACCTACAACAACACTGGGAAGACGTCCACACAGTCCTCTGTACCCTGTAGGAAAACCAACCAATTGCCAAACCTTCCAAATGTGAGTTCTTCTTGACTGAACTCCCCTTTCTTGGCCATATCATTAGCAAGGACAGTATCAAACCCAATCCAGACAAAATACACGCTATAACAGAGATGCCAGCCCCAAGAAACAAGAGCAAGCTCCGCACTTTCCTTGGAATGATAGCCTATGTACACAGGTTCATCCCTGACTGGGGCGCCCTAACAGCTCCCCTATCAGCCATCACTGGGAAAACAACCAAGTTTGTCTGGTCACCTTTACAAGATCAACATTTCCGCCAGCTGAAAGAGTGCATGGTTACTGCCCCCATCTTGCAATACCCAAACTGCAAGGGTATCTATGAGCTAGAAACTGACGCCTCTGATTATGCCATAGGAGGAGTCCTCCGTATTCAAACAGCCCAGAAAGACTTCCTCCCTGTGGCATATGAATCCAGGAAGCTATTGGACGGCAAACAAAGATACCCTATACACAATAAGGAGTTGGTTGCCATCATACACTGCCTCATGAAATGGTGATGTTATCTAGAAGTAGCCCAGACGTTCAAAGTACTCCCTGACCACAAGTTGTTGATATTCTTTAAAACACAACAACGCCTGTCAAGAAGACAAGCCAAATGGATGAGTCTCATACAGAGATACCCCATGAAAATTGAATACAAGCCAGGCAGAGAGATGCTTACTGCAGACGCCCTATCAAGGCTATACAATAAACACATCCTCCGCACTGATGGCGACCCCAACTGGCCCATGTTAATCATGGGGAATCTCCAGGAAGGGTTCCCACCTGGCACACCAATGGAAATCCAAGAGAAAGTCCTCAAGAACAAAAATCTGTTCAAAAACGTATATGGTACCCTCCACCAAATCCTTCCAAATGGTGACACTGTACCCTACGTTCTGTCAACACAAAAGATTGACACAATCCTCTGTTATCACAGAGACTTGGTACACACCTGTAGCAAAAACTTGCATGAATATCTCAAGACCTGCTACTGGTAGCCCAACATGCTAGATGATATCAGAGAAGTACTGGAACAATGTGAGGTCTGTGAAAAGTACACCCAAACCAAAGCTCCACCCAAGTCAGTAGTACCTGTATCCATCACACAACCCTTCAAGGTATGGTCGTTGGATATTGTGGGACCTATACCTGGTGAAAGCAAAGGCAATAAGTACATCATCATAGCCATTGGCTACGCAACCAGATGGCCTGTAGCACAAGCCACAAAAGAGCACAAAGGCAATGATGTGAGACAATTTATTGGCAAGGAGATCATAGCCAAGTTTGGAAAGCCTGACCTCTTAATCACAGATGGAGGCACTGAACTCAAAGCTATTGATACCAACATATGCCTTGCCAAAAATGGAATAAAACATGTCACAGCCAGCCCATATCACCCCCAAGCAAATGGACGTGTAGAACAACTAAACGGCTCTCTAGTGGAATCCCTCAGTAAGTTATCTGCCAACAATTCAAAAGCCTGGGTTGACATGCTACCAACTGTCCTCATGGTCTGCAGAACACAAGTCAACCGCAATACAGGCAAAAGCCCTTATGAACTTGTCTATGGTCAGAAACCTTCACTTGTCAGTACAACCACGGGACCACAACTGCCACTTCCAAAGAAGATACCAGACAGCAATGACCCAAAAGTACTACAAGCCAGAAAGGACCAAGAGGTGATGGAACAACAAAGGTTTCACCAGGAAGCAATCCCATTGCAACAAGAAAGGTTCCAAGTTGGAGACAAGATCTGGGTTGTCAATCACAAACAACACAAATTAGATCCAGGGTTACGCGGACCAGGCATTGTCATAGAAGTGAAGCCCAATAACACCTACCTCATCAAAGGGATTGGAGCTTGAACTGAACTAAAATGTATGTATCATGATTGACTCTGTTTGTGTAAGGCAAGAGCAGCCCAAAAAATTCAAGACTCCCTGTTTCTAACGCCAAACTGGATCAGTACCAAGCCTGTATACAAGATACCCTCAAAAAGATTTCCAAGGCTCCACCTTCCATCACCCCAGGGGGAGATGTCGCAACATCTTTGATTACTCCCTCTCAGGGAATTAAAACCCCAAGTAAATCACTGAGCGGCTCATCAAGTGGTTCACTGCCCAGCCAATAAACTGGTGGCGCCATTATCAATTAACCATCTATGACGGGGATCACTCAATCCAGGTCCTAAATGGAACACAACTTGATTAAGCCTCATGACTCAAGAGGAACATTACTCAGATAAGCCCCATGACCTCCATGACGTACATGGACGACATGTGGCTTATCATGATACTATATATTAGCCTATATTCATATTTGATAAAGTATCATTCTCTTATTAATCTTCCCCTTTATTTCATTTATTATACTTCAAAAAAGTATAAACTTGACACCACCCATACTCGGATTTACAACAATCCTAAATATTTATATCAAATGAACTATAATTCTCTTCTTTAATTTTCCCCTTTTTGCATTTTATATACTTCCCAGAAGTATATACACAACATTTCAATATATACTTTATACTCTTGTATAATAGCTTAAGCTATCACTTTGTCTATTACATGTATAGTATTAGAGTATAAGGTTATGTCTAATACTTCATCCAGAATTGGCAAACCATGGTCTAAAATATGGCAAGGTTCCTTCAGAAGCCAAGAAATTATCCTGATAATATACTAGACTTGGATCAGGATTCTGAACCTTACCTTTGACTGTTTTGGGATCTATCCATGGGAAATGATCATTTAAGTGAGATAAATTGATGTCGAAATGCAAAGATACATGCAAATTGGATCAATTAATTTCCATTTGGTAACGTAAAATAGTAATGGTAGGATTGATCAGTATTGTTTATAAACCAGAAAAGTATATTTAAATTAGATAAATTAGTTTCTATTGGGGAATGTAGAATAGTAATGATAAGATTGATCTGTATTATGTATACACCAGAAAATGCATTTAAATTAGATAAGTCAGCGTCCCTAAATGATGATGAATGTAAATGTATTTAAAGTAGATAAGTTGGTTTCACTTTTATAGAATGCTACATTTGCTAAAGGATATATTTAAATCATACATTTGGAACGGGTTGGTTGTTGGGAAACGAATTTGGATGCGAATTATAATGTCCGAGTGCGAAGTTTCTGTGCCATAAGTTATGCCTGGAATAAAATTTAATTGAAAACTTAAACATGTGGTAGTGTTAAATTATTCCGATTGATTCAAGTTTCCAGATAAGATCGTAGCCCTTTGATAGGGAGATGCTGCTAATCCATTGGCCACATGTAGAGGGAGGATTTCGGTCCTTGATCTGGTTCGCCTTATCCACTATTGAGATTCCAGCGCATCCTACTTGGATCTAGTTTGCCTCCACTTATTTGCAGCTTCCCTTTCTTGATTGACCTTCTCTTCCTAATGGAAGAAGCTGGACGACGCTTAATCCAGTGGGTAAAACCCTGTGTCGATTATTCAATCAAGAGTTGGCAGTGAATAAAGGCTTCGGCTCTGTGCCACACAGGTCGGCTTAGCATTCTCGGTTCCACATTTGCAGTGTGAAATTTAGTGCAGCAGCCCCACTTGCTGATAGCTTTCATGCTAAACAAGTTATGCTAGACAACCACTCCTAAATGCCAGACCCACCTGGATTTGAGTTGATCCTTAATTCTAATTTGAGTGCACGCTTCCCAATAAAGCAGGAACTTCTCATCTTTAAGTCTGTAATAACCTTTAACAGATAACTTTGCACACAAGTAGCATCTGTACTTCCATTCAACCTTCTTGACTCGTCTTCTTGACTCGTGCTGTGGCTGCGGTTCAGCGCTTTGGAGCCAATGGGGGTTCCATCCATAACCACCCTCCTTTCACATTTAAGCGATTGACAAACTGGACATCCTCAGAAGGTCTCAATACCAGGGTGTGGTAATGTCCACTTAGTCTACGGCCAAGTCGCTTATAGAACTTCAGACATTCCTTTTAAGGTTGCCAAGCTATGAAATTGTCCGATTTCATGAACATCTTAGTCCTCTGTATGCAACCAGAATGAACTATTCGCGATCATGCCTCGGCAGATAAGTGGTGAAATATAATTAAATTTCAGGAATAGGTTAAGCTGGAATTTCTGCACTTGAATTTAACTTTAAACCCCATGACTTTGCTGTTCCCTAGCAGCCGAACTATTCCAAATCAAAATCTCTCCAGCTGGATGTGCTGGCTCGGCGGATTTCCAACACCCGAGATCACCCGGCTGCCCAATGACGTCTGGGCGAGGGTTCACATCATATCCAGCGATTGCCGTGCAATCCACCTGGCCTTTCCAAGCCGCATCCAATGACGGATTATCGAATCACATTACCCACGCTCCATAAAATACTGATTAAAATAATTATTTTTATGACTTATAAGCCTCATTCCACATCCCTTAAGTTAGTCAGTAAAAAGATCAAATTTAATCAAGGCTGTTCTTTAAACAAAATCGAACTAAACTTACACAATCTCTGGCTTTTAAAACAAATCATGGTCATTTAAAGCCCAGATTTTTTACCAAGATCCAAGCTGAACCCAACGTCAAGCTTGCCAATATTTTTCACCTTGAACATGACTTCAATTTGATCGTAGCTAAAGCAGCTTAGCCGCAAATCAAATCCTATTTAAGGAGCTAACCAAAATTATAATCAACCCCTATTCGCCACAGTTCACGTGGCATTATACGGTGCAATAGATTGGGATACTTTTGGCTAGGCTCCTATCTCTACAATCAAGATTTGAATCTATCAATCCATAAAACTATCCAAGATAAGAGTACAACAGCTTGATCCATAATTCAGTGAAACTCAAGAAGATCCTGGATCTCAGAAGGTAACAATGTTTGGAGAGTGCATTGGCCAAGCTAGTACCTTTGGTAGATGCGGATGGACTCTAGTTGGACTTAGCCAGCATAATCCACTGGGAGGCAATTCCAAAGCTGGCCTTGGAAGGGGCTGATCCCTGGCCCTTAACCAACCCCAGGTGACCACTCAGCTTAAGCTGGAAGAAGAAAATGCCATTCATTGGTGATTCCCAATATGTCTTTTTTTTGGAAACACAATTTTATTTGGGGTTCAAGACAATGTTAAAAGGAACACGGCCAAGATAAATGTGGGATGGGGGAGATATAAGTTTGGGGGCTAAATATATTCCCAATATGTCAGACAGAGGAGCAATTGGAAACCTATCTTTGGTAGTTTAACTTCAATGGTCAGCAGCTCGGTGCCACTCAACAAGCTACAGTGTTGGCTATTCTTAAGGCAGTTCTCAGAGCCTGGGCCATGCCTGGTCAGATCATTAGTCAGGTGTAAGCTGAATAGCTTTAGATAACTTTGAACAAAGGCTTTGGTGTTTGTTCCAAGAAACTCTGAGGGGAATTGACTCTCCCAACAATAGCCATCTAGTTGCTATGGCACTGGCCAGAAACCTAGTGCTTTGTGGTGCCAACAAGTACAATGTCACTAAAAAGTACGGCATGGCCATCTTCTTGGATTGGCTGCTTGCTGTATACTATTGGTTGGATGAGAAAACTCCTGATGAGTACATGTTTTGCAAGTATCTATTGTGGGACTGCCTCTTCCTATATGTGTCCTTTCCAGTTGCTGTAAGTATCAGATGGGTGCAGCACTTAGTGGGCTTGCAGTGCCCCATCCTTGGTCATTGTCTTTATGGATCTCCCAGAAACCAGCTGTGCTACTTGGCCACAGTCCAGGCCTTGGTTCAGCTGACCCAGTATCTGCAGGGATGTGTATTATCCCAATAAAGGGCTCATATTGATTAATTTTCACCTATACTTTTCTTTATCCTGGTGGACTGGCAACAACCCATGAGCTTTTTTAATATGCTCTTATTTTTTGGGGTGGTGTCCTTTTTGGGGCTTACTCTTGATTACTGGGAGTGGCACACATATATGATGCATGTTCTCTAGTAATTAATTGGCCAGAGGCTGGCTCTTTTAGTGTGTATGGATTGGGCCAGTCTTCTAGATATCCTGGACAGGCCTTGTCAAAGAAAGATGAGCTTAGATTCTCAACCATAACCTCTGTTGAATCCTTTGGCTTAGTCATAAGAAAGAGATGGCTACAATGAACGGTTTAGCCAGATTTCAAAAGGGCTGAAATGTTAGTACACTGAAGAAGGCAACTGCTATTGTTCAAAAGGTTGATAACTGTCATGAATGTCATTTCAATACTTGTATTGAAAACCCAAGAGTTAAACCCCGGTTCCCAGAAGGCAGATCCAATCCTCCAGACCAGTCCAGGACCCGTCAATCCGTTAAAAGACGGGCTCAAATCAGTAAATCACTCCGCATTCCGCTGGCCTACTACAAAGGACCCTTCAAAAACAACTCGAGTCACACAAAGTGGACGGGGGACCGCCAACTTGCTAAATTGTGTACTCAAGTTAACGAGTTACTCCAAGACCTGCCAGTCTCCCAAGGACAATTCCCTGAATGGTCATCAGATTGATGCTAACCTGGAGCCATTAAAGACCCAAACCTATGCAGCAGTTGCAGCTTGCCTTAAGGAGGTTAAACCAAACCCTATTCTCAACTCTGCCAATGACCTGCCGGCATGCCGCCCAGAGAGGGTAGTACAATTGAACTACTCAGGTGAGATGGTGAACAGTGGCAGCAGAATGAAGCATTGCCACTTTTATTCACCAGAGCAGGCACTACCTGGACCTCCCGCCCCCGAGACTCTAAGCCAAGATCCATGCCCCGCCAGTACCTTATCCGTGAACCTGAACCCTGCAAAAATTGAAGGAGCAAAATCCCATGGTATAAAAACCCCGGCAGTATGGTGAAGACCACATTGTCATTTTTGATAATAAAGTTTTATGAACCTTTGGTTTGAACAAATCTTACCCTATCTAGTATTAGTGATCTTCCATCTTAAGTCCAGTCAAGTAGACCACCAGGCCGCCGACCTCTCCCAAGACCAACCTGCTGAATTGCCCCAGGCATTATACTGTCCCCTGGGAGCCCCCTTTGGACCTGAGCATTTTACTGAATACCCCCCAACCTGGCCTATTCAGAGTACGACTTGGAGACTATCCTCATTGCCGACCCCTTGGCCAGGACTAGAGAAACCAAATACATAGGACACAAAGCAAAGTGGTACAAAAGGCCGCCAAGATTGTTCAAAGACAAGTACAATTATCTGCCTGCCTACTTTGTTCCTATGACTCCTCTTTTAACCCCACTGTGACCGTACTACAGTCACTGCTGAGAGTTTAGCCAAATAAATGCTCCAAAATATAAAGATGTTCTGTTTTTGCTGTTTATTACATATAGATAGGTTTGTTTGGAATTCTTGAGGGAAAGGTTCCTAGAAAATGGATATCTATGTTTAATAAAAGAACAGAATATGGATGTTTACTTAGTTTAGGCTAACTAAACAAATTGAGGCAAGATTGGCCAAATCAATCTTGGAGACTAGGCGTCTCAAAATGGATTAGTTAATCAGGAAGATTAATTAATAAATACGAGATATAATTAATGAGGATTTAATTATATTAAAATGGCCTTGAATTTGTCAAGAAGTTTGGTTAAGGTTAACCATGGGAAAACCCCCAGAATTTGGGTTAAAAGCGCCGTGTTGGCAAATTTATTGGGTTAGAGGCGCCGCCGCGCCGCCTAATGAATTTGAGAGGCGCCGCTATCAAATTTTCACAGGCGCTGGGGCGCCACCTGGGAAAATTGCTGGGCGCCGCAGTGGCGCCTGGTTCAAGTTTTGAAGAAGTTTAATGGGTTTTAAAGGCAAAAAACCATTAAATGCAAAAATAACTAAATAAAGGCAAGGATGCCTAGGAATTCAGGTTTGATCAGCTGGTTCCCAGTTGGAACACTGATAGCTGAGTTTAGGATGTGCAATCCACAGGGTTTTGGCGCTGGGAGCTGGGGAAGCTCCATGCCAAATTGGTACATTGGGTTGAATGGAGTCAGGTGACTTCTGCCCATTGTAGGTCAATTCTCATAGGTTGAGAATTGTTGGTGATATTTCAGGTAAAGATCTATGTTGGATGACTTGAATGTCATAGGCCACGTGACGCAAATCATTGGTTGATTCAGGAACTGGAGGGGTTTTCAGCTGTGTATGCCCCAAATGGTATATAAGCAAAAACAGTTAAACATTAATAAAATATATTCATATTGTTGGTTTTGATGCTTTCCCCTCACCTATTTTTCAATTTTCATGCCTTCTTTGTTAAAATTTGAGAGAGCCAAGTTTGGTGTCCTTTGTGTGGGAACTGCTGCAGCAAGAAAGGAGGTTCCTACAATTACATTGGAAGAAGCCTGGACCAGCCTGGAGGTCACTAAGACTGTTCCTGCTGAATCTTTAGTAGAAGTAAAGGCTGCGTTTGAAGAGCTGTATTCCAATTACTTCACAAAGGAAGGGACTCCTGTCCAAGGGAACCAAATTTATGCTTGGGATGCTTGGAACTTGTTGATAGGATGTGATGAAATCTTGCAACAAGTAAAAGAGATGGCAAATTGTGAAATTGAGGCGTTGAGAGCATGAGAGGAAAAAAGCGTTGAAATCATGGCTTGTTGGCGGGATGACAATAAAGTGTTATCCAAGAAAATTGCCTCCCTGGAGGCAAAGCTCCTCAAAGCTTTGTCCCAGGAAGGTAACAGTAATAAGAGTCAAGGGCAGGATAATGGCAGGATGGACTGGTTAGGCCGGGATCCGTCACACCCACAACCAGACCGCCCGCTGGAACCTATTGCTGTAGCCAAGACCACCTCTACCCAACTGTTTGGAGTACTCTACATTACTTTTACAGGTTTGGTAGATTCCGTGGTCCCCAACTCCGGACCCTGGTCCTTACTCGGGCGTTCTTATCTTATATTATCAAGTTAGCACCCATTCTATGGTGGGCCCTACCCGCCGGCTCGGCCGCACCTCACCCCAAGCTGCCCAATGCCTCTACCTACAACTGGCTTCCTGACAATAACAGTGGTTATGACCTAGATGCATAATCTATCTTGTTGGTAGCCGGCAATGGTGAACAAAGCTTATAGATTGTGGTTATAAGCCTCTTACAATTTAAAAGGACCAAAGTCAGGGGTAATGGCTTATAGCAAGAAATGACAAGTTTATTGAGAATTGAAAGAATGAATACTTATAGCCTTATGCGGCTTATGTGACCTCAAAGGATACCTAGTAGTATCTGATTTATTCATTGTAGTAGGAATTGAAAAGGTTGTCATATTTGAGGAGTTGGGCGCCTTTGTAGCTGTTCCAGATAGAGCTAAACTATTAGTGGGAATTTTGAAAGAATCTATCTTGTCCAAAGTATTATGAGGATGAGAGTTTAGTTCATCAGTTTTGGGCATGAAAAATGAGTGTCAGGAACCCATCTTCTTGGAAAGATACCACCCAAAAGGTGTATGGCCGCAGATAGGTTCAACCCAGTGATTAGAGAACCAATTGGAAGGGAGACCATCCCCATATGGAACAATTCTCCAATAAGGTGATATTGACCTAAAAGGGGATTAAATCTTCCCAACAGGAAGTAAGCTTCAAGATAACTTAGGAGGAAAACAGAAGCCATGGGATGAAACAAGGAAGGACTGGGCAGACTGGTCCCCATGACCTGTGGCTCCTCTCTGATTGAGGGATTTGTTGACAGTAGGGTGGCGGTGTACCATACGCCTGGTACCACTTGGCGCCACAACTTGTTCAAGTAATTGGGAGGGGGCAAACCAGAATCTGCTCTGGTTCCAAAGGATAGGCTTGCAGTAAAGGACTGTACAAGGATCAAACAAACCAACCAACCATTTATACCCAAATAGTCCCCATTGGGATGACTTGGGTAGCATCATGGTATTTGATTTCAGGATTTGATAACAGGCAAAAGGAAAATCAACTAGGTTGGCAAATTGACTTTTATTAACTGAACAGGTAATAATGCTGAAAGCTGGAGCCTTATATAGGCTGTCATTGGTGTCCAATTTGCAAATAATAAGGGGAATTTGGGGGTAAGTTGGGGAAGAACTTGGCAGGGGGAGCTTTGATTTAGATATCAAAAAAAATAATCTTAAGTTATCTAACCCCAACTGAAGCTTCTCCAAACAGCTAGGTGTTACTTACCCCAGCTGTTGGAGAACCAACAGTTAGGGGGCATCTAGAATCAGATAGATGGCCAGAAGTGGTTGAGAATTGTTTTACTTGATTTAAATCAAGTACAGAGCTTTCTAATAACTTAACGTTATGATAGTTCAATTTGAAGTCAAATTAAAAAGTCCCAGGACCCTTTGCAACTTCTGATTGGCTACAGGCAGTCATTTTGCGCTTCAAGAAAGGTAAATTTGATTTTGAAATACTAATATTATCTAGGTGATCCACAGACAACCAAGAGGACGCAGGTTTGATCCCTGTGTTGACACGGGAGACCTCCAGACTTGATCCCAGGACAGAAAAAGGTAATTTAGAACAGTTATTACATACTAATAATCCCTTTTTTGGAGTTGAGGAAAACCCCAACTTAGGAAGAGGAATATCACACCCAGGATTAACAAAGACTTTGTTGTTGTTGTCAGGAATTAAGGCAAATGCATTCCTGACAATGAGCCTGGGCTGCTCAGTGAACCAAGAGGTTTACCTTGAGACTCAGGATAGATAAATTGCTGATAAATGGTGAATAAATACTTCTTGAAACTATATAAGACAAGATAAAGAAAAATTAAGAGGATAATAATAACTTACTTATTGTAAAGATAGTGTATTATATAGCTTTGTGTAGAGTCAAATGTTGTCCATATACATCATTACAGTAATAGAAATTGTGATAGAGAGGGCTAAAATAACTAAGTTTGGCTCCCATCTCAGGGGGATTCACAAGGATGCCATCCAGTGCAACACTGGGCTGGTTGCTCAAACAAGTGTTCAGAAGGACAAAACAGCAGCTACAGGGGGAAAGTAAACATTGGCAGCCATCAAAAGCATCCCCAAAAACAGCCAATAAGTATAGCTATAAGGTAACACCAGGTGCACCAGGACTGGTCCAGGCCCAGGAGCCTTGCTGGGAACTGCAGGCAAGGGAGCTTGCATTGCCACAGGAGGGGAATAATAGGTCACTTCCTGGGTCAGTAAAAGATCCCCTTGCCTGAAGCAAGGTTCTGCAAGAGAGTGATACTAGAGGCCATTACATCTCTGGCCTTACCCGGAATATCATTCATAATGAACAGTATGCTTGCAGAATTCTCTTTAACAGAAGTCAAGGAGGTGTTCAGGGCCAGCCAAACATCCAGGGACACAGAGCGCAGGAACAGCAGCACTGGTAGGACAAAAAATATCACAAATTTGGCCAGTGAGAGCAACATAATACTCTCTGCCTAATGATTTAGGATTTTCCTGGATAGTTTTGGGGCCTTTTACTCTTAAAACTTGGCTTATTGCAGGTAGTTGCAACTTTTGGAGCCAACTGGGAGCTTTCAGGCACTTAGTGGGTGTAAAGGAGCCCAAAATGTTGCCTTTGAAGCAGGTGGATTGGTTTTCAAAGACTTTTTTGCTCCAAACAGAAGAGAATTGAATTTAAAGTAACTGAATATGAGAGATATAGTTAAATTTAAATTTAAAGTTGCTTTTTGAAAGTTTAAAGAAAGAAACTGGGGTTAAACCCGCTCTGAAGCAAGAGTAGGGTAAGAGTAAGACATTAGTGCTAATTTTAACTTCTAGGAAAAGCCTAAGGGAAACCTGATGAAAAGAAAGACACCAGGAGGTAAGGGAAGGACTAGAAGATGTTAAAACTGTGCTTTTTTAGCAGAGTTACAAGGGGAAATAATTGAAAACTAGATAATATTTTTTTATTGAGAGATAACTATTATGTAGTTGTTGTAAATTGTGGATATCAGAAACATGATTGTGTTGATCACTTGGTTGGATGGTTAGGGAGATGGCTTGATCCTGATAATGATTCAATCACTAAATTGAGACATCTATCATATGGGATCATCATTTTCTCATGTTGCTGTTTCTGGGAATTTGAGTTGACTTCTGCATTTGGCTACAGGTCACTGAGAAGTCAGATTGCAGTTCATAAACCCAATTGGTTAGAACCTTTCTGGGGGTTGACCCTGTTATTTTGAAAAAGAATTTCCACTAATAATTTTTAGGAAAATAAAGTCTTTCAAGCAAACAACTTGAAAGTAAATAGCACCTATGAAATCTTTATTTGAAAGTTGACAAGCAGGGATCCCAAGGGGACCTTTCTGAAATTCAAGGAGTCAGTTCAGCAACCTTGGGACCATTGGAACCCAGGGGACCTCCTGATTGGCCAGGAGAGGATTTATGTAGCTCTAATTCATAGGGTTTGGAACGTTTTTGATTAATTTCCTCAACTGAGTCTGATTAGCTGGGGGTAAGAGTGAGACAGGGGAGCTCAAATCTAGGAATTTGGGGAAGAAGGGGGATCTTGACTTGGTGTGTGATGATTGGTTAGAGCATATTTGTTTTAAATGGGGGCAAAACCACACCAACAAATAGTCCATATTTAATTAGTTTTTCTTCCCAAGTTGTGCACAAAATCTGGGAATCAATGGGGGCAGCCTGGGAGGAATATGTCAGGAAAAATATCTTGTTGATTGTGTGCGCCAAATCTCTCACTGAATTTAGAGGTTTGACTGGAATCTGGGAAGATTTATTGGTTCTGATAAGGAGACCCTTTTGGGGAAGCTTCAAATATATAATTAGGAAAGAAGAGAAGTATCTTTTATTGGATATTATTTTAGACGTATATAGATTTGGCTGTGGCAGAGATTTAGTTGGATTGAACCTAGGGGTTGGGCATGTACAGGATGGGTTCAAGCCACTGGATACTTGGATTGTCATGTGATATTACTTGGTTGCCATTCTTGGTATGTTGAACTGTATATTGAAAGGGCACCAAATCAGGCAATGGCTGGATATTAAGTAAGTTGGCGGTAGCCATAATGCTTGTACATCCAGACTCTTGACCCCCCCTTAAGGGGTTACTCTGGTATATCAGGAGGGGGCTTTGTCTTAACAGCTGCCGCCTGATGTTCCTGGAGTTGTTTACTAGTTGGTACCAGTCTGATTGAGTGCTCTCCTTTGCTAAGGCAGAGACAGGTTCTGTGATATTTTTTGACGATAGGGGTTTTGGCACCTTGGAATTTCACTAGATAGATGTTCTGGTCTGGTCTGTACTTGATGATTCTTCCTGGTCCTCTGTGTACTGAGTCTAGTTTCTTTCTGTTTCCAGCTAGGACCAAGACAGGGGAGTCAATGGGAAGTGGTTCCTCTGTGGAGGTTACCTTTTGTGTTTTGAGCCTTTTTATTTCTGCTAGTTTAGCTTTGAGGCATATGTGTTGTAGATTTGATACTTGTTCTACTGTGGGGGGTTTCCCGGGGGGATCTTTATGTATGGCTGGTTATTGCAGGTGACTATTTCTGGTTTGTATCCATAGGTTAGCTCAAACATGAATAGCCTGTCCCTTGATCGGTGCAGACCCAGGATACTAGTAATGCATGTTTCACGTATAGTGGCCATGTGTCTTTGGCTTTGCCATCCATTATTTTCTCTAGGGTTCTGACAAGGATGCCATTTAGGTGTTCAACTCTGCTGTTGGCCTGTGGCCTGTAGGGCAAGGTTGTGGAATGCTTAATGTTTTTGGATTTTAGACTATTGTTTACTACGTGACCTGATAACCTGGTTGCTCCATCAGTTATGATGTAGTCTGGAGTGCTGTAGTTGGCTATGATTGCTTTGTTAATGAATTGGTTTATGGTTTCTATTTTTGTGGTCCTTTGTTACCCAGCAGATGGGCCAGCGTGTGGCAAAGTTGATGACTACAATTAAGAAACGTTGGTTTGTCTTTGTTTCTGGGAAGGGGCCCACTACGTCTAGCCCCCAAACCTTGAATAGTTCAGGGTCAGGTACTGGGTTGACTGTTGGCTGGGGAGACTTTGTGCTGGTGTATTTCTCACATACTGTGCATTTTTTCAGAACATCAACTATATCTTGTCTGAGGTTGGGCCACCATACTATCTCTTTTAATGTGAGGTATAGGTTGTTAGCCTTTGTATGTCCTAGTAGGTGGTGATGTCTTAATATGGTGTCAACTCTTTGTGCAAGTGGGATGTAAGGGACATGTTTGTTGTTAATGATTTGGTATACAGTGCCATTTGATACATGGAAATACTTTTTGTTTCTTATTAATGTATTGTGGGTCAGTTGGTGTGTTGAGGGGTCTTTCTCTTTGTTTTTATACTCAGTGTTGTATAGGTTTGGCCAGTCAGGGTCCAAGTGGTGAGGATAATCCTCTCTAGGCTGACATAGTCTAGAGAGAGCATCAGCTGTGACCAGTTCTGCCCCCTTTTTGTATTGGATTTCCAAATTGGCTGCTCTAGCAGGGACATCCATTTGGCTTGTTGCCGTGCAAGTGCGTTCTGAGTTTTAAAATAGATTAAGGATTTATGATCAGTTAGTACTTGGACGTTTAAATGTCCTTCTAAGTAACATATCCATTTCTTGCATGTGTGATATATTGATAGCAATTCCTTGTTGTGTATTGGGTATCTCTGCTCAGTGTTGGTTAGTTTTCTGCTTTTGTAAAATACTGGCAGGAAGTCTTACTGCCCTGGCTGACAGATGCGCAGGACTGCGCCAATGGCGGTGGTGCTAGCGTCTGACTCAAGCTTGTAGCACCTGTTGTTATTAGGGTATTGCAAGATTAGTGCTTTGATAAAAGCTTGTTTTAGTAATTGGAAATTCTTTTTACATTCCAGAGTCCAGATGAATTTTTTTGGCATTACCCTTGGTTAAGTCATTGATTAGTGTGGTTAATTTTCCTGCAGTCTTTGATGTATTTCCTTAGGTAAGCTACCATACCAAGAAGGTATCTAACTTGTTTAATAGAGGTGGAGCGTTGCATGTTATTTATGGCTTTAATTTTGTCTGGATCTGCTTTGATGCCACCATCAGAGACAATGTGGCCCAAGAACAGTAGTTCCTTTTACATAAACTGGCACTTACTAGGCTTTGTGTATAGTTTGTGCTTTGCAAGTCAATTGAATGTCTTGCAGACATGCATGAGGTGTTCCTCTTTTGTTTTTGATAATATGATGATATTGTCAAGGTATCATAATGTATTTGAAAGACTGTTTAGCGCTTGGTTCATCATGGTGACAAACGTTGCGGGAGCGTTGGTCATCCCAAAGTTCATTATTTTACATTCAAACAACCCAAATTGCGTGTGGAACACGGTCTTTGGTATGTCCTTCTCTTTGACTTCAACCTGGTTGTAACCTGAGGTGAGGTCAATTTTGGAGAAAAATTTGGCTCCTGAGAGTCTTCAACAGATCATCTATTAGTGGTAGGAGATATTTATTCTTTACTGTGCTTGCATTTAGTGCTCTGTAGTCAGTTACTAGATGCAGAGTGCCTTCCTGTTTCTTTACAAAGAACACTGCTGCCCCCCATAGGGATTCAGACGGGCAAATGAATCCTTTTGCTAGATTGTCCTCAATGTGTGTTTTGAGGGTTTGGGTCTTCATGTGAGAGAGTCTGTAGAGGGGTCCAGGTTTAGGCATGGCTTTATATAGGTCAATATCATGTTTAACCTCCCGTTTGGGGGGTAAGTCTGTGAGCTCTTCCTTGAATACATGAGCATATTTGTTTAGGAGTGCCACAAGTTCTGGGCATTGGATTTTTGTTGTTGGTATATGATTGAATTTGGTGTACCTCATTATATGGAGGATAATATCTTTGGTTAGACGTTCTGAGTTGTCTTGGTTTATGACCTGGACAAATACTGTGTCTCTTAGAATGAGGTTGTTGGGTTCTTTGAGGATATTAAAATTGACTCTGTTGTGTTTGATGGTGATGGTTTTTGTTTTCCAAAATACACTGGGGTTCACTTGGGTTTCAGTCCATGCCTGCTACAATGTCGTAGTTTATGTTGTTCACGACAAGTCTTTTGATGGATGTTTGTATGCCTTGGAGGTCAATTCTGAAGGGAGTTGTTTTGCTTTCAAGTAGAACCTTTGATTTGTCTGCCATTCTGGTGTATTTGAAGTTGGATTTGACAACTGGTATTTTGTACTTGGTTACAAATGGTTTTCTAACCATGGTGTGTTGTGCACCAGAGTCAAATAAAATTTTATGTGTATGTGATTTGTAAGTGCATGGGTAGACAAGAAGTTGTGAGTGATCTTTAATTTTTAAGTTCATAAAATGGAGGATTGCAGGACACATGGGATACAAGCAGCAAAGTTTATGCCTTGGTACAGTTTATTGTTGTGTTGGGGAGGGGAGACAGGGGCACTTAAGCCTGTTCCCCCTCCTCTTTTTCCTGTTCCTCTGTTTTGAGGCCTTCAAGGTCAGAGAATGTGGGGTCAGATTCATAGCAGGTTGCTGTTTCAGCATTGTTTACTTTGGCAGTGTCCTCCTTCTTGGGACAAGAGCAGTTTGTGCTTTGGCTGTGATTTTCATTGTTGCAATTGGAGTTGTTGTTGCCATGATTGGTGTTCTGGCGTTTATTGACATTGGAGTTTTCTCTTCCATTGCTGTTTGAGGAGCAATTGCCATTGCATGCAGCATATTCTATGTTTTTGCATTTTCCCGCACACTTGGCTTCTGCAATGATTGTGGGCATGGAGGTGTTGGCCTCTGGGTGGATGAGGGCAGCAACAGAGGGTTTCATTCTGTTGATGAATGATGCTCTGGTGTGTACGTTATCAGCTTGTTCTGGGTTTTGGATTTTGCGACGTATTTCCTCAAATTCATTGGCGTAAGCAGTGATAGTGATATTTTGGGGAAGATTGCTGAGATGCATTTTGATGTCTTGGAGTGATTCAATGATGCAGAAGTTGTGGGCAATGTCAGCTTTGAACTATTCCCAGTTTTCAAGCTGGTTGTCAGTTTTTGAGCCAACCCAAGTGGCAAACCAGTTAGCTGCAGCCTTGTACAGGCGCTTGCTGGCTTCCTGAACCCATTTCTCATTGGGGATGCAGCTGGCGCAGAGTTTAGCGGCTGAGTGGTCTAGCCAGTTGATGACGTTTTCCTTGTTTTTGCCAAAGAGCTTGTCAATACCAATATATTTGGTATTGGTAATTTCACCTGTGATAGGTGATTGTGCGTTTGTTTGTGGTTGAAGAGAGCAACTGTATTGAATTATCTTGGTGCATACTTTGGGCATGACCAGACCTTTGAATACAGGGCATCCACTAGGTATATCTTTGCTGATGTCATGGGCGCAGAAGTACGTTTTCCAGGTCTTCTGGCATGTGGCCTGGTTGAGTACGTGCGCAAAGGTGGGCAGGTTTTGGTCAGTCATTTTCTCTTTCATGGGCGTGGTCAAAAAACTGTAGCTGCTACCAGTGATAAGGAGCGCTTTTTTGGGAAGCTTCAAATATAGAATTAGGAAAGAAGAGAAGTATCTTTTATTGGATAATATTTTAGACTTATATAGATTTGGCTGTGGCAGAGATTTAGTTGGATCAAACCTAGGGGTTGGTCATGTGTGGGATGGGTTCAAGCCACTGGATACTTGGATTGTCATGTGATATTGCTTGGTTGCCATTCTTGGTATATTGAACTGTATATTGGAAGGGCACCAAATCTGGCAATGTCTGGATGTTAAGTAAGTTGGCAGTAGCCAGAATGCTTGTACATCCAGACTCTTGACAGTTCTTTGGGGGGAAATGTTCCTATCTAAAGACAAAGGGGGGGAGTGAATTTAAAGAGATTTTCTGATAATTGTTTTCTTTGGATTCAAAATGTTTGATCCCCATACAATAAGAGTGCCTGATAAGAGTGCCACCTTTTACACATTTATTGGGTGCTTCTTGGGGAATTGTTTTCCTAAGAGGGAGCAATCAAAGATGTTGTAACACTATTAACAATAATAGCTTTAACTTTTAGAATTTATTTTATTACATTTTCATTTTATTAATATGTTTTTATTTACTTCTATAAAAACTGTATTACTAATGAAGCAGTATGATCAAAAAGACGCTTTTTATTCTAACCTTAAAAGCCTATTTTATAGAAGAATTCAATGCTCTAAGATATTTTTGCCATTTAATATAGCTTTAATGTGAAAATCTTTTTCAAGGTTATGTTAAAATTAACTAAAAATCTAAATTTTATGACTATGAGGCTTTAGCAGATTTACACAAAACAGGGAAAGTTGGGCACCATAATGGCTAATTTCAAAATAAAGAACATTATTATTTTGGTTGTGAATTTCAGAGAGAGAAGCATCCTATCATATAAAACACTGATCTAAAGATAAATGTAGTGTTTTTCTTTATATATAGTTTACTATCTAAACTCTAGCCTAAAATTAAATGGTATTTTCACCTTTACATTAAGCTTTTAGTTGTAGTGTCTCATCTGAAAGACTTGGATTAAGGTATCTTGGCTCTAAGTCTTTGAAAGATTGAGGCAAATTAAACTTCTCTTTGATTGATTTAAAGTCTTCCCATGGGCTTGACCTTATTTTTGATAAAAAATATTTACTGTGTAATTTTCATGAAAAATAAACAAACTTCAAACTGAACCTTTGTTGTCTGGATGTTTAAAAGTTAGATTGTGACGGCGTTCTCACTTAAAATAGTTAAATATCAGATCTCTACAAATCTTTATACTTTCTGAAATTAGTTTATCAGGTTGTCCACTATATGAAGCTTATAAGTAGATCATTTTGTATATATTGCAAGCTATTAATATTTATATATTGTTAAGATTAGTTTTAGTTTTTCTTTTATGATCAAATACTTGTATAAAAAGGATAAAGTTTGCAAATTAAAAAAGTTTTTTAAAGATTAGTTACAAAAGTATCGAGTTTATTTTCTAAGTATGAGATTATAGGTTTTTCTCACAAAATAAAAAGGTTATATTCATTTACTATATAAAGAGGGCAATGATCTTTAATGCTTTTACCATAATTATTATTACTTTGAAATGAGATATTGAGCATCAAAATCAGACTATTACATATTAATATTCCTTTATTTAAAATTTTAGAGTGCTTCTAAGTGTAATGTTGGCTAGTTATTTTATTTTATTTTATTTTATTTGGGATTTATAGACATACCTCAAATCTCTTCAACGCCTTGTTATGCTTTTCAGCCTCTAGACAGTCAATCATATGTAGATCAGAACTAATGCAATTAGAAATTACTACAAAATCCCTAGAGTATCAATTTTTATAAAATCATTACTTGCCTTTTCTCTACCTTGTTTTTATATGCAATATTTTATTGATTTCAAACGCAAGCTATAAGGATTCTGACAATCAATCAAAGGGAGGCCACTAACAATAGTTATAATATTAAATAAAAGTTTTAAAATAAGTGTTGATTTTTGCTTTAATAAATGTTGATTGGCGTAAATTCTTGGGCTCGGATTTGTCATACCCTTATGGAAATTCATCATTTCTAAAATGTGCAATAAATTACCAGTCATGCAATGAGCTCATAAAATTTAAGTCAACCTGTACGCTTTAAACAAATAATTGAAAATTGTTTATTTGTCACATGTCCCTCGGCAAAGTTAATCCGTCATCTCACCTAGAACATGTCTTATTTATTATAAATCAGCATTTTAATTTCATTATAGTGTTTCCCACCTTCAAAGGTGAAAACCCACAATGATTACATTTAAATTGTTAATTGTTTAAATTTTTGCTTGTGATGATAATTTATCTTTTCATTGTCATTGCAGACGCAGAAGTTTTGGTATATAAGTACATTCTTGCTGATAGACCTCTGACAGCACTTTAAGCAATGTGCCGCTTCTGTCTGGCTCTATAGCCACAAGTCATATTGCCAACGCAAACCTGCTAGTGTAGCTGCCATTCTTTGTGTTGCTTACACAAACTTAGCAGCAGTGTTGGTCACCTTTTAAGCACTTGCTTGACAATAGACCTTAGCTAAGTCTTTGATGTCATTATATCAAATCATACAATAACCATTGATTTAGCACCCCATTCTATGCCAGTATCATACTACATATGATAGTATGAGGTGCATGCCAACTACAGATCCCCTATCACTGCATTGATTTCTACCAAACTTAATACTTCTTGGATCATTGCTTACTCTTGCCTTCCCCTGTCCTCTTCTCTCACAGTATCCCTATCCTTTGATATTCCTCACCCCCTTCAGTGCCCCCAAAAAATCTCTCTTCCTCTTCATTGACTTTGACTATTTTTATGCTAACAATTCAGTTACCACCAAACCTGATTGGCCTGGGGAATCAAGGGGTTCTGACAAAGTTTGAAATACTTTGACATACTTGATATGTATTTCAAGGTATACAATTCAGATTTTTTTGTTCTAACATCTCATAGAATTCTGGCTGCTAGACCCCTTTGATCACTCTTTGCCCTGACTCTGAGATTGTTCATATCAATACAGTTTAGTTGGTAGTTTTTCTAGAAGCTCTTTTCTACCTTCAAAATAAAAATTTTGAGCTTAAAATATTTATTTTACTTTATTATTGGTTTTAATGTTTCACTTTTAAGTATATTATCTTCCAAAAAAAATTCTTGGAGTAATCTTAATAAAAAATTCCTTTATAATATATATCAATTGGTATACTTTTATTTAAAATTGTAAATTTATAGCTCTAATTAATAAAAGATATCATATTAAGAACTCTATGAGATAATAAAAATTAAATGCTCTCTAGACTTGGTTAAATTATAATAAGCATTATTTTATATTATTTATGAAAATTATAGCAGAAAACATACAAGAGAGAATATTTTTTGGTTAATTTTCTGAATAAAGGATAACATCTCTTAATTTAGTGACTTTTTAATTTACATATAATTTTTAATATATAAATAGGAAGAATTATCCTTTTTTGCTGTCTTAAAATGACTATATGCACAGTTGCTTTACATTAAAGATTTTTTATGGGGTTTTTGATATATTAATCTTATGTGATAGAATTAACTAACTAATTAGTGATAAGTCACCTTAAATTTTAGTCATTATCTTTTCTCACTGCTGTGTGATATTTTTGCTTTTTTAGAAAATATATGGCTTAATGCTCAAGCAGCTGATCTTATTTCTAATAGGTATACAATTCAATTTTTAGCACATCACAATTAAATTTAAACTATCATCTGGTTTTAAATATATAGCTTAAATAACAATAGTGTACTAAACTTAAATATAAACTGTAGACTAAAAGTTTAAAGTCAAAGATACTACTTTTGATTTATCTAAAACATTGATATTTCCTTTTGTATATACTTTCTGAAATTCTGTTTATAGATAAAAGAAGATTTAAAATGATATATTTATAGTGAATAAAAATCTTTTGTAGCAGTTGTAGCTGAACTAACTAAAGCTTAGTATTGAGTTTGGGGATGTCAGTAGTTCAGGAAGAGACAAAAAAGGATAAAAATATGATGAAATTTATTGAGAATAATGCAAGAACTTATACTGTGGTAAAGGGCCATTGTGTTGCTAAGAGTGTAGCACTTGTGGTTTTAATGTAGGTGAAGATCAAAAATGTTCTTAATAAGATCATTGTTGTGAATGCTGCCATTCACCATGTTTTGATTTTGCCTTTGTTGGGTTATTTCAAGGACAAATCCCTCTCTTTTGCTTTCGCCCTTCAAAATGAGGCTGGCTCCAAATTGGGAAATACAATTGTTTGGTTTCCTGATTCTGTGCAACTCACCTGACCCACTCATGCTTGTGGCAAGTGATCCTACTGTCCATGTACTTTTTTGTGGTAAAGATACACAGTATATAATCCCAATTTCTATACCCAATAAGATTTAAGTTCTATTCACATTTTTGTCTTTGTGTCTCCACATACTTTGGCGCCTCCCTAGCCACAACTAGCAGATATTATTCATTCAGGGCCACAAGGTAATTGCATAGCCTTCCCTGCCATTCTAACTAAGACTTAGTATGAATCCAATACTAAGGTTAGGATTTGCTGTTGTGACTCTGTGCCTTGCCTCAGATCACAACAAAAATGGTGCTCACTACAGGGGCTATAAGCTCCTTGGTTATCCCTTTTGCAACAACGTTTTCAGGACCTTTTCCTCCTCCCATACAAGAGCCAACTTTGCCTGAAATTACCAGTCCTCCTATTGAGGAAGACATCACCAACCTGCCTATTGTCTCTACTGTGCTGAACCTTGGGAGTGATCCCCACCCAGTGGCCTACCCTTTGGGTACCCCTGACTTGGAACAAGTCATTGTGATAGCCCTCGGGATAGCCCGTGACAGAGCCATATCTTGCCTCCAGCTTCAGTTCAGTCAAGCAGAATACTATAAATTGATTGTAGCTCCACAATTTCTACAACATCTCCTCTCAGCGTCTGGCTCTGCTGAACACTTATTGTCATCCTTTGTACAGCCTGCCTTAGCCCATCATCAAATGGTATTAGGGCTCCACATTCAGGAGATTTCATCTCTACAAGCAGTGTCACTCATCACTGGGATCAGTTTACAGCCTACCAGCAGTGGATCCACTCCCTTTTTTCTTTGGTATCAAATAATCAGCGCAACTCTGTCACCTCCCAGGTCTGCTTGGTCAACTCCATTGAGAAAATGCGCCAGTCCATCCCTGAGTACGTCAGGGAGCGTCTTCATGAGTTCCACCAGTTGGAACGGCCCTGGCGTGCCCAAGTAGATTCCACTCTAAACGCCTATCTTGCTGACTTTGAACAACTTGTGCAAAAACTCAACAAGTTCAGTGCTTACTCCTTTGACTAATTACAGCAAGTAGCGGTCCATGCTGCAAAGGGCCTCCACAAACTTAGCAAGGAATTTGATCAAGAAAGGGCTGCTACTGCCGCTACCATTGCCAAACTCCAGACTCAAGTAAATGAATTGTCTACCCCCAAACCAGATGCCTCACCTTCTCCTCCATTTGATGATTTGGCGGATAGAGAGCAGAGACTATGGGATGCCATTCAAGAGTTAAGAGCATCCACCCACAGTCATGATCACCCTACCAAAGCCCCTCAGCAGATCCTCAAGTGCTTGCTCTGACGACTTAGGTTGCTGACTTACAACAAGAGGTTGCTATCTTGCGTGAGGTGATGGTGTCTGTTGTTAGTCCAACTGGGGTTGTTGGTGAAGATGGCTGTTGCCCTGGCTTTTCAGGAGCCCCCACATTCATTGTGCTAGAGAGTTGATAGTTCTAGCTAATGAGGTGGACCATCTGAAACAAGATCATTCTGAACTTGATAAAGACGTACAAGAAATGAGTGAGTTAATTGATTCAGTAAATGACAGGTTTGCCCCTTGCCTTTCAGTGGGTCCGTCTCTTACATACCAACTGGCTGAACTATCCTTGGTAGTAACAGCACAGGGTCAGCGCCTGGATGTTACTGAGCAACAGACTACCATAGCTAATAATATGGGCACCTGCACTGCTGAACTTTGACTATTCTCAAGGAAAGTGTTTGCCAGCTGTGGGCCAGGCAGCCCCCACCAAGTCAGAAGCGGAATTCTCCCCACGCATAAATGTACTCAATAGCAACAATGGTGGCCCAACTCCAGAAGAACATTTCAAGCCTACCTTTAAGCAAGTTTTGACCCCAGAACCTCAACCATTGCAGCTTTCCTAACTATCTATGAAACTGCCATGAGAAGAGCCTTGGATGAAGTCAAGAAGGAACACATTCTGACCTGTCTACACCTGACCTGTCAAGAGGTAGTTGTGCCAGAGCTGCCCATCATTGAAACCTGGGAAGATATGAAGCAGCTTCTTATTGAAGATTTTGATGGTGACCTTGGTTTGGAAGTGAAGAAGGACACCTTCATGCACATTGCCTTCAAACCAAAGGAGACCCTAGCTGAATTTGCAGATAGATTCTACATGGAAGGACAACAACTGATCACAAGCCGCCAGTTGACCGCACATGAGGCTTACATGGCTTGTGCTCAAGCCCTCAAGGTTAACCAGCTCCTGTGTATTCACTTCAAGGCCCATAAATCCATGCTTTCTTCCATGAAGAGCATAAAGACACTGTTGCAGGATATGCACCTTACCCATTCTGGGGCAGTTGTGCGGGAGAATTGTGCCACCTCTACCTCTGGTTTGTCTTCAAATGGCCTGTGTATCCTTACCATGAACTCACATAATTTTCCTTGATGCCAGGGTTGCCATAAATGTGGACAGATAGGTCACCATTCCTAAGTCTGCACCAATCCTTGAGTTGAAGGAGCTGATCCCAAAGAGCAGGCAGGAGAATAACAGTCAACCTAGAGGCAGAGACGCTATTGGTTGACAATTCTTCCCAGTTTCCTTCTATTCTCCCCTCCATTGCTGACTCTGAGCCTGCTGACACTGAGGCTCCTCTCATTCTGCTGCTATTCCACAATATCTCTGATGACTCTGACATGGATGATTCTGATGTAGAAGATCCCAACGCCTATGGGTATTCAGTCCTGGCTGTCCCTGAAACTATTGCAGTCCCTTATAAGCTATGTTCTGGGAAAGCTACAACAATTTCCAAGCCTCTTCCTGAAGCCAAGGAGGTTATCTCTTGCCCTTACCTCACTCAAGCCAAGAGGTCTCCCGTTCTTGTCAAATCTTCCGAAGAAGCTGCTGAGGTTGCTGACGCTGTGTTCAAAAATGTCTCAGTCTTGCTCCCCCTCCGGACAGTCTATAAGGAGTTCTCGGGCCTAAGATGCATGAATAAAAAGTGGAACAAAGAACTGGCAGAAGCCCAAGACATTATTGCAGTCCTCCCACCCTTTGGTTGTACTACCACACATGTGGAAATGTCCATTAAAAAGGTGAAAATCAAGGCGTCTTGGACACTGGATTTCCTGTTAATATTGTCTCCTCAAAGCTTGTCAAGAAGCTCAAACTTTCCCCAGACCTTAACTATCATCAGTTGTATGGCACAGCTAGGCTATCCATGACTTGTGCTATAGGAGCTTATTCTGCTCTTTCCATGAGGTTTGGCAAGCTACTCTTGGCCGCGCCTGCCGTTGTCTTGGAGAATGAGAGTTATGACCTCCTTGTTGGTACTCAATTCCTTAGGGAATACAATGGGATCATCAGCTTAAAAGACGGCTACCTCTCTATCTTAGGGTACAAGGTCCCTTTGATTTTTGAAGATCCAGTTAAAGTTCCTGGGAAGCGCCTCAAGACATGTGCCTTAGTATATCCCACTGATGTCTTCACTTTAAAATACCGTACCCATTCCTCCAACATGAAGTGCCTCCTATGACTTGTCCTGCGTCTGAAGGGATTCCTCTCTTGGCCACTTCTGCTGTAACCATTCCCCCTGGATCTCAGGCTATCCTAGACTCCCAAATATTGTATGAGCTTCCCAGGTGTACATTCCTAGGGTTGTACTCTCCTTCCTTGCTAGGACGCAACAAACCCTATCTCTGTCCAGGAATCTTGGATGTCTCTCATAAAGACCCTGTTCAACTGCTGGTTGCCAACTTGAATGCTCTCCCCATACATGTGTCTAGAGGGCAGATTGTTGGCTATGGCAGGTTGTTGAATGCTCCTGATGTTCTATTGCTACATTACTTTGGCTTGTTTCAGGACTTTAACTTACCTGAGGATGAGCCACAAGTCCTATCATTGTTCACTGCTCAAGACTTCCTGCAGCTATCTCTGGTTCAACAGAAAGAAGTACTTGACCTACTGGATCAGTTTTTGGATATCTTTGCTAAGAATATCACTGATCATGGTTTAGTCAAAGGTGTCATTTACCAGATTGATACTGGTGATGCTCCCCCCTTTGCGCTAAACCCTACCGCCATAGTCAAGTGGAGGATGCTCAAGTGTCTAAAGAGCTCAAACAACTTCTAGACAATGGACTTCTTGCTCCTTACCAAAGTCCATGGGCCTCTGCCTTTCTCATACTGAAAAGAAGGATGGAGGACATTGTATTGTGATGGACTACCAACACTTGAATTCCTTAACCAAAAAGGATTCCTACCCCTTACCACGCATTGATGATGCTCTCTGCCGCCTTGGGGGATCCAAGTTCTTCTCTGCCATGAATCTAGCCTCTGGTTACTGGAAAGGTGATCTCTTCCCTGAGGATAGACAGAAGGCTGTTGTCACGCTTTTTGCATGGCAGCACAACAATTATTAGAGATTATAGGGCATAGGACATTTACCAGAATACAGTCATATGTGAGGATATGAGTAGTATTGTAGCAGAAGAGCCAGGATTGAGCAGGACCATGATTATTGGCCAGCAATGGCTTCTGATTGTGCAGAAGCACTTAAGGATTAGGATAAAGGTCAACCAGATTAAGGATAAAATAAATATGGTTCCAAAGATTCAAGATTGATTTTATTGTAAATGATTAATTCTTATACCTACTACAAGGGTAATCCCTGGGCTGCTAGTAATATCTTCTAGGACATTCTAACATGCCCCTAATTTGGGTAATTATTAATCTAGGTTTGGTGCTTCTTGCACGTCAACCAATAGAATATCTTCATCTTCACCCAGCACAGGTGATCCTTGCTGGCGTGGAATAATTTAGTTACTTCAGGATCACTTCCTGCTTTCTTAGCATACTGCAGCTTAATGCTTATTAATGTGACAATTAAGAGAATTTGAGATTATGGGGAATCAAACCCCGCGCCTTGGTGCTTGATGTAAAGGTAAGGAGGCACGGTGGCGCCTGTAATATTTGCCAGGTGGCGCTTGCAATAATTTTTGGTTGGCGCGGCAGCGCTTGACGTAAAAGTAGTTTGGCGCCTTGGCGCTTAATCCAATTGCTAGGCGGCGCTGTGGCGCTCTGTGTATTTATTAAGTGCTGCAGCAGAGCTTGTCATTGGCTAGTATTAGGCTTAGGTCAGCAGACTACTGCTAATCCAATTTTCATGTAGATTATACTACCAATTTATGTTATTTGGTAGCTGCAATTCATATCCGCAAGCTCCGTCATAATTAGTGGCATTGTATTTTGTACTACTAATTTATGGATTTGGTTGTAGCAATCCCAATCCAAGAGCTCCGTCATAATTGGCATCATTGCTTGGTCAAAATTCCCAACAGCTGTGCTCATCACTTCCAAAGGATTGTTTGAGCCTACGCAAATGCTGCAAGGGCTCTGCAATGCTCCAGCTACTTTCCAACAAGCCATGGACCCCATCCTCCGTGATTTGAAGCTCTTGTGTGTTATAGTGTACTTAGATGATATAACTGTCTTCAGTGCTACCTTTAACAACCACCTGGCCCATCTTAAGGAAGTGTTCATAAAGATTTGTGAAGCTGGACTTAAGTTAAAGCCATTTAAGTGTGCCTTCTTCAAGGAACACCTTGAATGCTTGGGGCATGAGGTGACTCAGAAAGGAATTTGCCCCATGACTAAGAAAGTTGAGGCCATTGACAAAATGCTTCCGCCCACCAACCTTCAAGAAGTTCAAGTCTTCCTGGGTATGATGAGATACTACAGGCAATTCATCCCTGATTTTGCTGACACTAGCAAACCCTTGGTCCAGCTGCTGCGTAACGTCTTTTTGAATGGACCACCAGCCAACAACAAGCCTTTGAGACCCTCAAACAAAAACTCAAAGAGGCTCCCATCCTATTATATACTGACTAAAATAAGGGATTCATCCTATATACTGATTCTAGGGATCTGGCTATTGGGGCTATCTTGGCTCAATTGGATGATGAAGGTGTGGATCACCCTGTATCTTATACCTCTTGTGTCCTGAATAAGCATGAGAAAAATTAAAGTGTGACCAATAAGGAGTGCCTTGCTGTGCTGCATGCTGTCAAGCAGTTCTTCCATTGCGTGTATGGCACCTATTTTACTGTGGTTACTGACCACACTTCACTCAAATGGCTACAGCAACTCAAGGAACCAGAATGACGACTAGCTAGATGGGCTCTCTGCCTGCAAGGGTAAGACTTCACTGTGCTGCACTGCCCTGGGATTCAACATCAGAATGCTGATGGACTGTCCAGAATGCCCATCCTTGCCCTACACCCTGCTGAGGCTGACAGATTGTATGAACTAATTGGATATCCTTTGTCATGGGGAGAACAAGACAGAAGAAGTTCAAGTCGCCCTTTCTAAGTTATCTGAAGGCACCCTCATTTGTGACAATCAGCTTTTCAAGAAAGTACCAGACCACTACTTGCCCTATATAAGGCCTAGTCCTCACCTTTTGTTAGTACTTCAAGCTCATAAAGAGAAATGACACAGAGGCGTTGCCAAGACTCATTCCTGGCTCCAGAAGAATTACTTCTGGGAAAATCTTTGTCTGCTGATTCCAGATGCTATTGCTAGTTGCCATGATTGCCAACTCCAACAACCTAAAGCCATCACTCATGAGTTCAAGCTAGTCCCCCCTCAACATGCATTTCACACTGTTAGTATTGACACTGTAGGGCCTCTCCCTTGCTCCTGCTCTGGTTGCCGCTTTATCCTAATTGCTGTTGATCATTTTAGCAAGTGGGTAGAAGCTTGCCCTACTAAAGATATCAAGCCAAGACAACCATTGCCTTTCTGCTGCAAGATGTATTCTTCTGCCACAGTTGCCCTCAAGTGTTGTTGTCTGAAATGGGACTAACTTCAACTCCAAGTTAGTGACCTATGTTGTTGAATCCTTGGGGTCTATCCAGTCTTTCTCTGCCCCTATAATCCTTCCACCAATGGGGCAGTTGAGCACGCAAACTCAACTCTGGTTTCTATCATTAGGAAACTCACTTATTCTGACGCCGCCAACTGGGATCTATAATTACCTGCTGCTCTCTTTACCTATTACCTTAGCAAACATTGTGTCACCAGATATCCCCCTTTTGCTATGTTGTATGGTTGTGAAGCCACTACTCTGTTGCTCTTGGGGCCCCCCTACTCTCCTCTGATAAGGCCATGAACCCTGATGAGCATATCAAAGATCTAGTCAATTGAATCATTGATATTCAGGCCTCTGCCTACACGTCTGCCTATAAGACCAAGCTGCTTGAGCTCTCCACTGACAATGCCAGGAGATCCCCCTGACTGAGTTTACCATTGGAGACCATGTTCTGTATTATCAACACAGAGTAGGAGGGCAAGCTCATAAGCTAGACTCATTGTGGATTGGGCCCTTGGAAGTGACCTTCAAACAAGGGTCAGAGTATACTGTAAAACTCCTCTCTAGTGGTCAACCTTTTGCTTGAGTGCATGCCAAGTTCCTCCGCAAGTATCACCCCCCTAAGGCTGATCTAGAGGGGGCAATGTTGTGAATGCCGCCATTCACCATGTTTCAATTTTGCCTTTGTTGGGTTATTTTGAGGAAGAATCTCTCTCTTTCACTTTTGCCCTTCAAATGAGGCTGGCTCCAAATTGGGAAATACAATTGTTCAGTTTCCTGATTCTGTGCAACTCACTTGCCCCACTCATGCTTGTGGCAAGTGATCCTACCGTCCATGTACTGTTTTGTGGTAAAGATACACAGTATATAATCCCAATTTATATACCCAATAAAATTTAAGTTATATTCACATTTTTGTCTTTGTGTCTCCACGTACTTTGGCGTCTCCCTAGCCACAACTAACAGATATTATTAATTCAGGGCCACAAGGTAATTGCATAGCCTTCCCTGCCATTCTAACCAAGACTTAGTACAAATCCAATCCTAAGGTTATGATTTCCTGTTGTGACTCTGTGCTGCGCCTCAGATCACACCAATCATGGTTGGGATTGTTGTTATAAACATATTTCATCCTTATAATGAGATATAAGATATACCAAGTTGAGAAAATTGAGAAAGAATAGAGTATTAGATCAGTCATGGGCAAATCTCTGAGAACCCCTGTATTATGAGATACAGTAGCAACTGGGATGCTCATTTTGGTTGCAAGTAAATAAATTTGTGTCAGTGTTATCTCTTATAGCCAGTGTGCTAGTTGAAAAAGCTCTTAATCCAATCAATTTCCATGAAAAGTTAGCTTCAGTAGGATGAAAGCCAAGGATAATAATCTTAGAAATCTTGTTTGAATTCTGGTGTTGTATATCAAAGGACTGAATCCATTTTATTTTTAACTCATAGAGTGAAAAAATGGATAAATATCATGATTTTTTTTCTGCAGTCACATATGAAGAGGGTAATCAGTAACCCCAGTAAGATTGTAATGTAAAATTAGTGTAAATTTCTTTTGTCTTCACACAGAAAATAAATTAATCTCCCTTTCTATAGCGTAACTTTTATATATAGTGAAGACTCTTAAGTGTAAGTCAAAAGATCTAATATGCTTCATCATCTTATCATTTCAGGGTATCTTACTGCAATCCAACTGATATAAGTATAGAGGACAAAACTTTTTTAATAAAAAGCTCAAATTTTAATTTAATTATCCTTTATATTAGCTTTTAAAGCTTTAAAGAACTATTAATAATTAATAATTGACTTATTTTTTTAAACAGAAAATATAATAATTTGAATTAGAACTGTTGTAACTGTGCTGTTTCAGCAGATTTACAAGGGGGGAAATATTTGAAAACTAGATAATATTCTTTATTGGGAGATAGTTATTATATAGTCATTGTAAATTTTGGATAACAGGAACATGATTTTGTTGATCAATTGGTTGGATGGTGAAGAGGGTGGCCTGATCCTGGTAATGGGTCAAGTGTCAAAACGGGGTATCCACTGTAAAGGATCATCATTTGTTCATGTTGTTGGATTTGGAAATTTGAGTCAACTTTCTACTTTGGCTACAGGTCACTGGGAAGTTGGATTGCAGGTCACAAACCCGCTTAATTGGAACCTTGCTGGCAGGTCAAGTCTGCTGTTTCAACAGAACCATAAATAAATTAATTCAGAAATTAGCATAGTTTAATATAGATACTATATTCTACCTGATAATGTCAAAGAACCACTGAGAAGGATAGAAATTCACATTTTGATGAAAAAATGCCCCTGAGGTAAAAATAGTGACTAAAGAGCCCGTGAAATAACTTGGGTATTTCTCAGGAAGTTCAAAGCTGCAAAAGATGTGCTAGCCTTGCCTATTTACTCTACTTGTCCTATGTAAAAGTACACTACAGACAAAAATGCAGAGTAGCACTTATAGATAATTACATTATTAAACTGGAGTACAATATAACCAACAACTGCAATATATCCAGGTAGCCAAGACTTGCTTTTCTCACTTCCAGGTGTCTATATCTATATATACTGCAACAACGCTTGCTCTTGTCCTTTCAGACAGTTTTCAGTGGCTACCTTTAAAATAGGACCATTTTTGCTGGCTGTGCCTATCCTGATTGACTTTCCTTGACATGTGGGTTGCTACTGGCATTAGCAAGGTGTACATGGCACTTCAGCTACAGCCTACACTCTTCTTGAGCTAGCCTACTGGTTGTTGTCAATTTGGCTTCATTTTTACACACCTCTTGTTGTGAATTTGAATTCACTAGGGATTACAATTGGCCTAGTGAATGGTGGTTCACGGAATGATTCATGTGAAAGCCTTAGCTTTTGCTTTCAACTTGCTGAGTTCTCTTTACCCAAATATGGGTTGAGGTCAATAACTGAGCCTTCTAGATCCCCACCTGCCTCTTGTCACTTGGGGTACCTCCACTTAGGCTATTAGGATCAACCCTTTGGGTATAAATTTGAATGTACTTTTCTCCAATAAAACAAGTTCATTTTTGCTCGTTAATTTTGACACTGAATCTTTGGCGCTCATCTTCCATTTGCTAGGAAGATATATATCAATCATACCCAGATCAAACAGGCTTAAGCCAATAATCACAAGTCTTCTGTATTCAATACTTTTTCCCGAGTTCTTTATTATGTCAAATAATAAAGCGCAACTTGACATCTCTGGTGGCACTAAGGCATTATACTGTAATTGGCTGATGCTCAGGGATATTCTAAACCTTGTCTTGCCTCTCACAGGAATAGAAATATTGGCATTCCTTTTAGGATTCTATCAATGATCCTAATTTGGATGGTATGCCTTCTGCTTACTAATACAATTAGTTGAGTTGAGGATTACATGCCGTATAATAGCTGACTTGACCCAATATTGAACAAGTCATTATACGCCATGTGTCAGAAAATCTGCAGACTGTGGTATTTTATCATCCGCCAGATGATACCCTAAGTCTTCTAACATTAGAAGCGTACAGGGAACCTGTGACTTTGGCGTAACCTGCGGCCCAGAATACTTTGTTGTCTGCAGAAGTAGCAAGTCTGACTGGGCCTAAGGCCCAAAGGATTTGGACGGTTCTTCCTACTTCTGGATATAGGTTCATAAGTTATTGTCTCTATATTTTACTATAGGAATTAATGCTGTATGGCAACAGTATCATCTTTTGCTCTACTAATAAATCTGAAGAGAGGATCACATTAAGGAAATAGGACTTAGATCAATTATCAAGTCATTACAGAATCATCAGTCTTATATTCTAATGGACTGGATTTAAGACAGCCTGCCTGCCCGCATTTTATCTGAGTTAGCTCACAACACTAGGAAGAGACTGAAGTAGCATTAGGTCAACATGGCAGGAGGCCCAGCCTTTTCTGGGTAGATTTTGTGGAAGCTCGCTTGACAACTTCCTTGGCTTATTGTGTGTTCTAGACACGCCGCACAGCTGAATTTCTTTTCAGCTGCCTGCCTGGGCCACTATCCAGGGCTAGCTAGCCAGCGGTTGGCTACTAGTTCACGAGATGATTGTTACACTAATCAGAGCTACTCTAATACAATAGGCTCAGGGCCTTTTATCTTAGAGTGTTTGGCCTGGCGGCCCAGTCCATGTTGGACTCTGCTAGACATAATGCAGATGACGGTTCTTATGACAGCCCTCTTATTCTAGGATACAATTAAAGTTTAGAATAGCAATTATTATGAAGTGCATATTGAGGTGCTTGATGAAGGGAACTAATCAGCAGTAATTGCATATTCTGTTCATTAATTGCAATTCATGAATTTGTTGATGCTAGGATATCATTTGGTCATTGATTTATTGATCCCGCAGCCCACATCATTCTGTTGAAAACATTCTTATGAGCGATTGACAGATGGCCCACATTGATTGGTTGAAACTGTTAATTAGTCAGTATCCCAAAATCCTGACACCATGTAATGTTGTTGCAAAATCAGTATCCCAAGGTCTTTTGCACTGTGTTAAATTGATGTGTGTAGGTGCGCTTTCTACACTGGGGATGGGACCAAGATGATCTAATGTCCGTCAGGGTAATTCAGCCACAACATGATTATCATCTATTGATTATATGGCATGTAATCAATGATAACTACTATAAGCTAATAATTATACACCATAGAATAGCTATATCAATTATAATAAACTAGCTGTTACACAACGTATAATTACTACGCCATATGTTATAATAAGCTGATGATAATACGATGTGTACCATTAAGATCTGTGTGTGATGATTAGGCTGATCTTTTGTGGTCAATCAGCCCAATCTCACAGTACCAATAAAAAGGACACCTAAATATGAACTTTTAAACACGGTATCTTTTCAAGTCAAGTAGACCTTATATTGCTCCCTGTTTTTTGAGTATTCCGGTGTTTGCTTCATAACTTTAATAGATCTGAGAAGTTCAAATTACACCAATCTTTGGCGGATTTAGTATGCATAGCTTTATCGAAATACTTGATTAATCAAGCTTGCTGTGGAGTTTATATGAGTTCCTGTTAAATATGCAATTTCTTCAGTGGAAGTAGTCAATTATCAAACTGTATCGTTGGCTGGTACAATCTTCAAAATCATCTGCAATATTTAAATTGACAAAATAGTAGGGCTGGGCCCCCGTTCGGCGGGTTTATTAAGTCGGATACAAGATTGCCTTTGAAAGGGTCATTGATGCCCCAAGCTAGCCAAGAATGCAATAGAACAGCGTTGAACTTGTTGAAAATTGCGCTCGAATTGGGCATCACCTCCATAATAGGGGTCTTTGATAATGCGATCGCCCTCGGGATCGAATTCCCCAAAAAGTTTCACTAAAATGATCAGTTAGAAAATATATAGGATAAGTTTTTAAAACATAGCAGTGTCTTGAATTAATGCCTTTAGTTTGGGTTCTAATGTCAGGGTAAAAATGAAGGTGAATCTTGATATGTATATCTATGCTGGATAGAAGCATTACGAAGTACAAAGATATTTACAAACCAGAGCCTTAATAATAAAGTTGAATAAGGCTAGGGTACAGACCATTTATAGCTATATAACATGCAATCTTAAGAAGAAAAGGAATTTTTATCTATTCAAGGCGAAAGAGCAAGTGGCAGCAAAGAATGAGATTATTGGCTTAAGCTTACAATGAATCCGTGTCTCATAAAAGTATTACAAGTGGAATCGATATGAGGGAACTGAAATATAAATTGCACCGTTTTCTACTATTGACTTGCGTCCTAAAATTTAAAAAAATTCAATCACTCTCTATTCGAAAAAAGACCAATCTAAAGTACAATAAAACTATATTTTCTATTATAAACATGAGCAAAAACATTTTAAAATGCCACATACAAGTGTAGTTCAAGTTTAGAGTCCATTAGTTTTAGAACCATTTTAATAAAGCGGTAAGTAGATGAGTTTACTGATATAATTTAAAGCAAATGTTAACAAAACCATAAAAAAGCTTTATCTTAGGAAAGGAAAAATTACCTGTTGCTTTACACTTGTCTGGTTTTATAGAATTGAGATCTCTAAGATTAGACTCGTCCATGCAAAAGATATAATCAAATTTATTAAAATCACTCTTAGTCACCTTTTGAAAAAGTGTTAGAGGGATCACTTTAAAGACTGGTTTAGATCAATATTTTTAAATATGAGTTTAAATTAAACTAAAAGTCTATCTTATTTGGAACTTATGCATCAAATATTACTTGTCGGCCACGATGATTAACAGAAACTCCGTGCTCATTGCACTTAGCAACTGATCTCTGATCAGGTGTATCTCCAATCTAAAAATTGTTACGAAAACACCAGAAGTAAAAGTACGTGGTAATCTGAAGTGGCAGCACTATCAATATAAAAATTTTCGCTTAGATTCTTTTCTTTGACAATGTGAGAAAAGACTGCTTCTGCCATTGGAGACCGGCATATATTTCCTGTTGAAAAGTTAAATTAATATTTGCAGGTCCACTTTATTTTTCAGAAAGTAATTTAGGGAGCTCAATTTATTAATGTTAGTTGAGCTCAGAAGCTTAAAAGGCAAAAAGCAAAATTAAAATATTTCAATTTTTTCCATTGGCTTTGTTAATCTTTTACACAATTCAAAATATATGCACTATTAAAAACTTAGATTTATTTCAAAGCAAGTGCTACGATCAACGCTATAAAATCCATCAAGGATTCAGACGATAATCAGAACAAACATAAAATTGCTGAATAAAGAAAAGTGTAGAGCAGATAACAAAGATTTATTCAAGAGATCTATACAAGCGAAATCCTAACCTAGGCAGATAAATAAAACATTGATCTTAGAGGCCATTTTAATTGAATAGCTTAATAAAAATATATGAAGCTAAAAGGGGTGTGGAATTACTATCCCAAGCATTTAGCTGCTCATTCAGCTAGTTAGTATGATGTTGCTCATTTGAACCCCTTGCTGATGTATCCAGTATTGCTCTCTGATAGATCGGAACGTGCTATATATTTCATTATATGCAATTGATGAGATCCACATCAACTCTCAATGATATTCTTCTTTTATCAAATAAAGCAAATGTTGTCTGGTCTATTATACACTGGGTATAATATCACATTAATATGTTACAACCAATTGTATCCCAATAGCACATATTTCATATCTTCTCATTTTACAACAAAACGATTTAAATATTGGTACTGTACTTTTTATGAGAAACATAAATTCTGAAAGCTCAAATGCAATTAGAATTTACAACCTGTTTTAACCACCTGATCCTCTTGGACTGGATCGTGCACCAACTTGATCTATCAAGCATATTAACCAACTATCAGAGAATATGTCCCTCTGAGAGGCATCTACCAATATCGATCCTGGCTCTACTTATGCTCTATAACAAGATCAACAGGCTCATTAAGGGATATACCCAAGAGAGTTACCATATCACCTTACCTGATCTCTTCAAGGCTATGTAATCAGATAAACCCTCCTGATAAAATGAACTTCTGCACATTATAGCTTACTGTAGAAAAAAAAACTTGATGAACAATGGGAGGCTATAAAAGTGGTATTGTTGCAACATCTTTGGTTAATCCCTCTCAGGAAATCATTTTCCCAATAAGTGACTCAATTGCCAAGTACAAAGTGGCACTAGTTTTACATTCAGATATTATACTTGGATCAAACATTAAAGTCTTATGAGAAAAAAGATCAAGACAAGCCTCATAACTACCATGATCTACACAGACACTATGTGGCTTATTGTGATACTATGTAATACTCTCTTTCTGCCAGGATATCAGGCCTTGTGAGACAGCCTGCCAGCCGCAGGAGAAGATTAGGCTAGAAGGCTGGGTCCACCACAGGAAAGTTCCAACTTGATAAGCTAAGTGTCAGAAATATTCCTGACACCAAGACAGGGGCACTAATTGTGGCCCCTATATGGGCCAGGAACTAACACACAGACCCCTAGCACAAGGCTCACTATGAGTTGCAGTTTCTCCTTATCAGGAAAACTTCTGCCCCAATCCAAAGTTGGATTTTCAAGCCCCCAGCCAGCCACCTCACCCCTGCCCACCCTGTCTCAGCCCAGGTTGACATGGCCCATACCAGAGCCCAGCTGGACTCCCATAGGGGAGGTGGGCCGGTCCTGAAAGGCCATATACACAATTTGTGTGATTCTGACAATGTAATTCATTGCTGTAGCCAAGGGATGCCAACTTCCAGTATGGGGCACAACCTGATCAGCCTGCCCCAATACTGTAATGTAGACAAGCCCCAAATTGCTGAAGTCTTGAGCAGGAGGCACATTGGACAGGGGGAGTGAAAGGGATCTCCTTCATGGTAGGCAGAATAAACACTCTAGAGCAGACAGGAGAAAGATCCAGGTAATGGGGATAGAAGTACTCCAAGTCAAAGGCGCAAGGTGGCTTAACCAAAGTGACAGGAGCTGAACCAGGAGGGAACAGATAGGCACAGCTATATTGTGTAGTGGATTCACTAATAGATGCAAACAGAATAATTATATGGGTGCAAAAGTAGATAATTGCTGCAAGAAAATAATGGGTCCTGGGCATAAAGCCGTTTATTTTAAGATGTCAACAGTGAGGAAGGCTTCTCCTCTTCACTACTTATACTTACTGAGAAATACTTAGCCTTTTGTGCCACCAGAGGCTTGGTGGCATCATCTTCAGTGATACTTGTGATTTGGCTCATAAATTGCACACTTGGGCCTGGAGATGGAAGGGAATTGGCTGGAATAACAGGAACCTTGCTTGGGCTGCAGCATGCCAAGGTGCCACAGCTATTATTAGATCCCACAAGCAATTGAGCGCATGATCACACAATCAAACAATTGCCCTCCTGATGTACCATTTCCGGATAGTTAATGGGCCCAAATTTGTGTTTGGATTCAATGCCAAGGATTTGCGGCTTGTGGGTCTATCAAATCCCTGGCCATTTGTGATTTGAAAAGGGGGGGTTTCTCTTTGGAAGGCAGTTGGTAATGTTTCCCTTGCAGTTGGTTGCTTTGTCTCTAGGGAGGCTAGCTGGTTGTCTGGGGCATTCTGGGCCCTGACTGTAAAGACCCAACAATTGGGGGAGTATTCTAGCCAAGTATGGACCCAAGTTTGTGACTTGGATCCCAGTGAGCGCTGTTACAATTGGCTAGACCATCATCACCCATAGAAACACTTTTGTGTGGACATTAAATTGGCTAAAATTACTGGCAAAATACGTAAGTACATAGTAAACCATGGTAAAAATTGCTATATACTGAGTCAATTGGGGTGAAACCAGGGCAGGCCAGGAGTACTGATCAGAAGAGTTTAGCTGAGCTGGCTCCTTGTAGTAGTACTTGTCAGAAGAATTGTTGAATGGCCTGTATGATTGAAATTGTTATTGGTGGCCCTAATCCTGAGGCAGGTTGTGAGTACAGCCAAGAAGATAAAGTGGTTCATCTCCTTAGTCCTGGGGAAGGGAAGACAAAGCTCAGTGTCTTGGATTTTCTGTTGTTTGAAGTCTGGATGATTTATGTGATATATAGAGGGGTAATTCACTCAATGATAACACAAACTATCATCAAGTGAATGAGCTTTATTATATAATATCAGCCTTGGTGAGGAATGAATAGTTAAAAAGGCAACAGCGCCCATGTTGACACTTTTAATGTTGACACTATAGTAAAGTGTTGACCCGGGTTTACTTAATGTTGTTTCCTGGATGTTGACACTTTTTTAATTAACAAAACACTTTACCCTGAACATTTTTAATATAAAAAATTATTTTAAAATACTTTATTATACTAAAATGACCCCAGAGAGTTCAAAAAAATGCAATAAAAAATACCATAAGTAATAAGAATAAGGAGATATAAGCAACTATTTTTTAGTTTACTATGTAAATTACACTCTTTATTATAAAATTATTTTTTTTATTCCCATAAAAATTAAAATTCCAATGAACCAAAAATAAAGATATTTTATATATCATAATAACCACAAAATATAAGAAAATTCTAATTTTAATTTATTATACTTTATATAAGCATAACTGAAAATATCTCATACCTTAAAGATAAATTAACAAAATATAAGATATTTCTTACAAAACCACATTGAAACTGTATCTGAAACTTACCCTTTATACCTAAAAAGATTAGTACTAACCAAAAAAATCAAAAAATCAAAAGTTTAAAAGTAAAAAATATATAGGCAAAGCAAAGCAAGGTTTATTGGGCTAATTAAAGCCACCAGCAAGAGCAGTTGCAACGTCCTCAAGGTACTTCTTGATCTCCGCCACCTTGTACTTTTTCTTTACTACCTTCTGCACGTCCTCCTGGTAGTCCTGGTCCTTAGACTTCCTCTTCTTGGGGGCCACCCAGTTGGCCAGGTCGCGGAACTTGGAGACAGTCCGGGCCTGCTCCTCCTGCAGCTTCTGGAAGAACTTGTTGAACTTGGGGTTGGTCCCAAACTTGGTCTTCAAGTGCTTGTGCCAAACCTCAAGGCTAGAGGTGGTCTTCATCTCCCCCTTAATACAGGCGCCCTGGCAGTTCCAAGGGGCAGTGGCCCTGCTCTTTCCTCTCCAGGCAGTCACCTTCTTGCCCACCCATTGCTTTTCAAAGTACTCCAGGTAGCCTTCAAAGATGGTGGAGTGCTTCTTGATATAAGCATCCTCCTGGAGGGCCTCAAAGCCAAGCCCAGTATGCTCCAGGCGCACAAAAGCCAAGGCAGCAAACTGGGTCATGGCAAAGCGGCACTTCCCCTTACCATCATTGAGATACTTCTCAAAAAGGTCCTTCTCGCTCTTTAGATTCTTGACAAGGGCCTGCCAAAAATGGAAGAAGCAGCCCTGGACTTCTCCATCAAAGGTGGCCTGGAAGGCTCTGAACTGAGCCTGCTCAAAGTCCATTATTATAACCTTTGGCCCAAGTGAGCGCGCATGAGCTAGCTGCTCAGCGGCTAAGGTTGCCTCATCCTTCTCAGCGGAGGAGGGATTGGCCCTTGTGGTGTGGGTGGGAGGGGGGAGCTGGTTGGTGGGAAGGGAGCTCAAAGCATCCCAGACAATCTTGAAAGCTCTGGCATAGACCTCCATCTTGGCACCAGGAAGGAGAAAGAAGACAAGGGGGATGACCTGGTCATTGAACTGCCCATGCAGGACCCAAAGCTGCTTGAAGATAGGGGGGCAAGTAGCAAATGTGCCGTTGCACAGCCAGGTGGTAGCAGTGTTTAGCTGCTCCAGGTTTTGGGTTGTGGCGTAGGCTACAATCCTATCCTCCACTTCCTGCCCATTGTCATGGAGCAGGAACATCTCACCATCCTCTGTCTTCTTGAGGGCATTGGTGAGGACCAGGTCCTTGATGTTGGTGGCACTCTTGGCCAGGGGGTTTGAGGCTTGACGCCTATCACTCACAAACTTGACCAACTGATTGTGGGTTGGCACCCTCTTCAAGTTGGTAGGGGTCAGGTACTTGCAAGCAAGCACGGCCAGCTGGGTGGCAGAAAGGTCTTTGGAAGTGGGCATAATCTGCACCAGATACCACTTCAGGAGGCGGGAGATGGTGGTGTTGGGCATCACACAAGTGTGCTTGCCCTTGATAGTTTGGACCAGGTCCCAGCGCTCAGTGTTGAGCCGCACTGGACAGGAGCGGTCCTCACAGGTGTAATGCCGGCTCTTAAAGCCCTGGTTGGCATTGTTGCATGAGAAGATGTATCCATTGGCCACCATAGCTGGCCCACCTTTAACACTCATGATAGGGGAAAACTTGGGCAGGGTGGAAGGGACCTTGAACTTGCCATCAACATTGCAGATGTTGTGGGCCACAAGAGGGTCCCAAGGGCCAGCAGGAGCATGGCAGAAGCCAGGGAAGTAATTGGGGCGGGGCTTTGTATCATCCCCAGATGAGCTTGAAGGGGGGAGAGTTTGGCAGGGGTGGGGAAGCAGAAGGAGGCTTGTTGTGGTGCTCCTCATGTGCAGGAGACTTATCCTTGGGTGGGGACTTTTGGGCTGAGCGCTTCTTCTTGGTTGGCTCCTTGTCAGAAGCCGAGTTGCAAAAACTGTGCTCTGTAAGAGAGCCATCAGTTTCCTCTCCCCCAGTGGAATGAGCAGGGCTCTTCTCAGGAGAGGGCTCAGGGGAGGGCTTGGGGGATGGTTTGGGGGTGGCCTTCTTTGACAAGACAGGCTTCTTCTTGGTGGCTTTGGTGGGCTTGGAGAGACGCTTGGTACCCTTTGGCTGCTTAGAGGTGTTCTTGTCCTAAAATAATAAGTAAAATGGTTTAAAATAAAGCAAAGTATGGAAAAAACAAACAAAAAAACTTAAAAAGCATAACATATAAAAGTAAATTTTAGATGGTTTTTATTGGCATTTAAATGTTAAAAATTATTTGTATAGTTTTTATTTTATTAAAGTTTTAAATAAATAACAAGATAAAAGTTGAAAGAAATATGTGAAAGTATTATATTTAGATATAGATTTTATTTTAAAAATTAAAAAATATGAAAGAGCAAAGTCAAAAATACAACATATCAAAAAATGAGAAGTTTTTATTATACAAAACATAAAGTTTTATATGTGAGAAGTGAAAAGCGTCGACATTATGATTGACAATTAGTAAAAAAAGCTGAATTCTCACTGTCAATTACAAAAATTGTAGACATTATTTTTGACGACATTCTCACTGTTGACATTATTTTGAAAATTTACTATGTTTTTTCATAGTACACTTAATTAAATTTACGTGGGGTAGCAAAAAATTAACCGTTTCCTGTGTATTTTTGTTCACATATAAAAATTAAAAAAAACATAAAAATAAGTAAAAAAAGTATCAAGGTTCTTTATTTCTTTATTAAAAATTATATTTGGGTAGTGAGAATATGATATTTTACCATTGCACTTAAGTAAAGTTGTTAAGAAGTTGTATTCAACTATTGAAAAAGGTAAAGTGTCGACAACGTCACTTACAACATTTTTTATATGAGGTGGCATATTAATCTAGGGTTAATTGTGCTACTCTAATTTGCTTAACTCCACCCCAGGGGGTGATCACAAGCAAATAAACGACATTTACGAGTGTAGACATTATTTTTAATAATAAAGTCTATAGTAACTTACATAGTAACTCACACTTAAATTATTGGATTGCTGTTAGCCACCAATCCACTTAATATATTAAAGCCGGAATAAGTGCCACATATATATTTATAACATGAACATTCCAACAATCAAATATATGTGCACTGTGTTTTTCAATATAATAATTCAATAAAAAATATTTTTAAATGCAAATTATTTTTTTACTGTAAATGCTTCAGTTTTGTTATTAAAAATAAGTTTGGCTTAAAAAGTGTCAACATTGACACTTTTACGTTGTGAAATCAAATAAAAAATAAACTAATTTTTATTAGTAAACGTAAAGGAAAAATTAGGTTAAATTGAGTTTTTTATTAAGCTTAATTTTAAATCGTGTTGAGATGGCTACAATTTTTTCGTGTTTTCTGGGTTTGCATCCCTGAACGCTTTAAAAAAAGAATTTAGCTAGCGCAACTAGCAAAAAACATAGGAGATTTAGAGTTTTGAGTCAACAGTGGCCATGTCAACATTTTAAGTGTCAACATGGGCGCTGTTGCTATTAAAAACATTGTACAGGGAACCCCAAACACTTGGTGCTGTCTGGAATTCCCTTTTGGGAGTGGTATTGGAAGGGTTTTGCAGGCAATGAGTTGTTAATCCCTGACTTGCATTGGTTTGGTGAATCTTTGGATGCTTTCATGCATCCAAATTCAGCTTCTGCAGCTACTACATTAATTGTTTTGCAGGGCTGCTTGTCAACCCCATCTAAATCTAGTAGATTCCAAATTTGGGCAGCAGTTTCCCCAGAATTGGGTGCTAGAGAAATTGCCTTTTTTGGTTTCCCATTTTGTAAATTTCCCCATTTGGCGGGGGTGGACAGCTCTGCTGTGGGGACGTGCTGTCCGCTACCGGCAGGCTGGCAGTGGCTGGCGGGCAGGAGCAGTTGGCTGTGCGGTCTGCAGATGGCTGGCAGCTGGCTGCGTGGCCCGCGGTCAGGCTATAAAAGCAAAAATTCAAGAATTTAGAATTTTTAAGTTCTTTTTTCTTTAATACTTGTTCTGTGGCGTTTCCCCAATCAGGGGGAACTGCTGCAAATATTTCCCAGTATCCCTAGGTGCAATAATGACCAAATTATTGTCTTTTGACAAGTTGTTGTCAGGAATATTCCTGACACTGACACAGGTCCAATATTAAAAATAAAAATTATCCAAAAGGGGCCTTCAAAATGCAAAATATGCATCCCAACTCTCTAAAAATGGGGTTTTTCAAAAATAGGAATTCAGAAATTCCCAGTACCCAGTCCTCTAACCTAACATTGTCAACTTGTCTCAATAAGGCAAAAACAGGTTTCCAGAGCTCAAAACATGAAGAGAAGTTCATGCCAACAGACCAAAATTTTCAGATTGGCAATAATTCACCACCAAGTCAAAAAATTGTTCAGAAATGACCAGAGGCTCATCAATAAAGGCAAGTAAAGACAAGCAAAGTTATTGGGTACCACAGCCCTATGTTTCCTTTCTGCCTATTTCCCTCTCAAAATCAGTATATTGTCAAGGAGCTGAATTTAAAAGTATTCTGGATATTGCCAACACAAGTAATATCCAGTCATTGACTGGTTTGGTGCCAATCCAATGCTTGGTTTGACATTCCTGAAATGGCCTCAAACCAATATTCCTTGACTTGTGCAGATATCCAGCAACTTGAACCCATTCTGCACATGATCACCCTTATCTTTGATCCAACTATATCCCCACCACAGCTCAAGCTATATAATTATAAAGTATTATCCAATAAAATATACTTCTCTTTTTCTCTAAACCTATCTTCTAAGCTTCCCCAGAAGTTGCTCCTCATTGCTGGTAGTAGCTACAGTTTTTCTTTATCATGCCTATGAAAGAGAAAATGACTGAACAGAACCCACCCACCTTTACCCAAGTACTAAACTAGGCTACATCCCAAGACACCTGAAAGATGTACTTCCACACCCATAATATTGACAAAGATATACCAAGTGGATGTACTGTATTTGAAGGACTGATCATGCCCAAAGCATGCACCAAAATAATTCAGTACAGTTACTCTCTAAAACCACAAACAAACACACAACCGCCTACTACCGGCAAAATCACCAACACCAAGTATATTGGTATCAAAAAATTCTTTGGAAAAAACAAAGAAAACATCATCAATTGGCTAGACCACTCAGCCGCTAAACTCCGCGCCAGCCACATCCCTCATGAAAAATGGGTCCAGGAAGCCAGCAAGCGCCTGTATGAGGCTGCAGCTAACTGGTTTGCCACTTGGGTTGGCTCAAGAACTGAGAATCAGCTTGACAACTGGTAAGAGTTCAAAGTTGACACTGTCCACAACTTCTGCATCATTGAATCACTCCAAGACATCAAAATACATCTCAGCAATCTTCCCCAAAATATCACTGTCACAGCTTACTCCAATGAATTTGAAGAGATACATCACAAGATTCAAAACCCAGCACAAGCTGACAATGTGCACACAAGAGCCTCAATCATCAACATAAGGAAAACCTTGGTTTCTGTCCTCATCCACCCTGAGGCCAACACCTCCATGCCCACACTCATTGCAGAAGCCAAGAACACAGAGAAACACACAAATATGGAATATGCTGTGTGCAGCGCGCAACGGCAACTGCTCCCCAACGGCAACAGAAGAGACAGCTCCAATGGCAAAAAACGCCAAAACATCAACCACAACAACAGCAATTCTAATTGAAACAATGGCAATTGCAGCCAGAGCGCAAACTGCTCCTATCCCAAGAAGGAAGACACTGCCAAAGTAAACAATGCTGAAACAGCAACCTGCTATGAATCTGACCCCACATTCTCTGACCTTGAAGGCCTCAAAACAGAGGAACAGGGAAAAGAGGAGGGGGAACAGGCTTAAGTGCCCCTGCCTCCCCCCAACTTGACAAGAAACTATACCTAGGCACAAACTTTGCTGCTTGCATCCCACGTGTCCCACAATCCTCCATTTTTATGAACATAAAAATTAAAGATCACTCACAACTTCTTTTCTACCCATGCACTTACAAATCACATACACATAAAATTTTATTTGACTCTGGTGCACAACACACCATGGTTAGAAAACCATTTGTAACCAAGTACAAAATACCAGTTGTCAAATCCAACTTCAAATACACCAGAATGGCAGACAAATCAAAGGTTCTACTTGAAAGCAAAACAACTCCCTTCAGAATTGACCTCCAAGGCATACAAACATCCATCAAAAGACTTGTCATGAACAACATAAACTACGACATTGTAGCAGGCATGGACTGAAACCCAAGTGAACCCCAGTGTATTTTGGAAAACAAAAACCATGACCATCAAACACAACAGAGTCAATTTTAATATCCTCAAAGAACCCAACAATCTTGTTCTAAGAGACACAGTATTTGTCCAGGTCATAAATCAAGACAACTCAGAACATCTAACTAAAGATAGTACCCTCCACATAATGAGATACACCAAATTCAATAATATGCAAACAACCAAGATTCAATGCCCAGAACTTGTGGCACTCCTAAACAAATACACTCATGTATTTAAGGAAGAGCTCACAGAGTTATCACCCAAACGGGAGGTCAAACATGGCATCAACCTGTGCAAAGCCATGCCTAAACCTGCACCTCTCTACAGACTCTCCCCAATGAAGACCCAAACCCTCAAGACCCACATTGAGGACAACCTAGCCAAAGGATTCATTTGCCAGTCTGAATCCCCGTGGGGGCAGCAGTGTTCTTTGTAAAGAAAAAGGAAGGCACTCTTTGCCTAGTAACTGACTACAGAGCACTAAACGCAAGCACAGTAAAGAACAAATATCCCCTTCCACTCATAGAGGATCTGTTTGCAAGACTCTCTGGAGCCAAATTTTCTCTAAAATTGACCTCACCTCAGGTTATAACCAAGTCAAAGTAAAAGAAAAGGACATAGCAAAGACTGCGTTCTGTACACAATTTGGATCCTTTGAATGTAGACTAATGAACTTTGGGATGACACCTTTCTTGATCAGCTCAATCTCACTTTTTGGAATTGAGAATTTAAAAGCAAGTGATAAGCACATAAGAGTCTGACTTTAAACAAGGATTTTATTAAAAGAAAGGTATATCCAACAACAACACCAGATCCTGGGCCAAGGTGGTCCAGGGTCAGAAGCGCACTGTCAAGGATCAGCTGGCTTACTTTTCCAGATCCACCAAGAAGGGGCCCTTTGTGCCATTGGAAGGTTGGCTCAAGTTTGTGACCTCTGAACAATATTTCCAAGACATCACTAGAGCCCTCTCTGAGTCCTCTGTACCCCATGGGATAAGAGTCAACTTTGGAGGCAACCCCACCAAGTTCCAGAAGGCAGCCAAAGCAATTGCCACATTGTATCCCAAAGCTGTATCTCTTCACCAGAGCCCTCTAAAGGACTTCTTTGATCTTGGCTTCCTCTTCAAGGAAGATGAAGATCAGGCAGTGGAAGAGATCTTCACCCTTGAGATTACTGATCCCAAAGGGAAGAAGACCCAGACAGTCCTGCCCACTACTTGCACCAGATTCAACCAGGACACCACAATCTTCATGTCCTTTGAGACCCTGCCTTTGGACATGCCCAGAGATGAGGTGGAATCCCAGCTTAAGGAAGAACTGTTCAAGTATGGAGAAATTGTGAAGTTTGAGCTTCTAAAAAACCCCTACATGGGGCACCTGACCACAGCAAAGGCAATGGCTATGATCAAACCATATGAGAATAGCAGAATTTTGTCCATTCCACGCTGTGCAACCATTATGAAAAAAGATGGTACTTTGAGTGGCAAGTTCAAGGTGTTCCCAGAGAAAACCCTGCCTATTTGTGCGCTATGCTCTGCTCTTGGCCACAGAGAGGCTCTATGCCCTACAACCATAGCAGGAGTTCAGGCCGTGGAACAAGACACCCCCAAGGAGCCCCAGAACACTGAGCCAACTGGTACCCTGTCAGGAAGCCAGTTGTAGGTAGAGGCATTGGGCGGCTTGGGGTGAGGTACGGCCAAGCCGGCGGGTAGGGCCCACCATAGAATGGGTGCTAACTTGATAATATAAGATACAGATTGCCCAAGTAAGGACCAAGGTCCAGAGTTGGGGACCATGGAATCTATCAAACCTGTCAAAGTAATGTAGAGTACTCCAAACAGTTGGGTGGAGGTGGTCTTGGCTGCGGCGGTGGGTTCCAACAGGCAGTCTGGTTGTGGGGTTAAAGGAGGAGTCATAGGAACAAAGTAGGCAGGCAGATAATTGTACTTGTCTTTGAACAGTAAGGGCGGGATCTTGACCCTCTTTCCTTTGTGTCCTATGTACTTGGTACTTCTAGTCCTTGCCAAAGGGTCGGCAATGAGGATGGTTTCCAAGTTGTACTCTGAATAGGCCAGATTGGGGGGGGGGTATTCAGTAAAATGCACAGGTCCAAAGGGGGCTCCCAGGGGACGGTATAATGCCTGGGGCAATTTGGCAGGTTGGTCTTGGGAGAGGGCGGCGGCCTGGTGGTCTACTTGACTGGAATTAAGATGGAAGATCACTAAGACTAGATAGGGTAAGATTTGTTCAAACCAAAGGTTCATAAAACTTTATTATTGAAAAGGACAATGGGGTTTTGCCGTACTGCCAGGATTTTATACCCTGGGACTTTGCTTCTTCAATTTTTGCAGGGTTCAGGTTTGCAGACAAGGCACTGGCGGGATGTGGGTCTTGGCTTGGGGTCTTGAGGGTGGCAGATCCAGGTTGTGCCTGTTCTGGCAAATCAGAAAGGCAACGCTTCATTTTGACACCACTGTTCACTATGTCACCTGAGTAGTCCAATTGCACTACCCCTTCTAGGCGGGAGACAGGCAGTTGCTGGTGGTCATTGGCAAGGTTAAAAATAGGTTTTGTCTTAACCTCCTTAAGGCAAGCTGCAACCTCTGCATAGTTTTGGGTCTTTGGTGGCTCAAGGTTGGCATCAATCTGATGACCATTTGGGGAATTGTCTCTGGGAGGCTGGCAGGTCTCAGAATAACTTGTTAACTCAGGTTTGCAATTTAACAAGCGGGCGGTCTCCCGTCCACTTTGTGTGACTTGAGTAATCTTTGAAGGGTCCTCTGTAGTAGGCCGGTGGAACGCGGAGTAATTTACCAATTTGAGCCCATCTTTTAACGGATTGGCAGGTCCTGGACTGGTCTGGCGGGTTGGATCCACCTCCTGGGAACCGGGGTTTAACTCTTGGGTTTTCAATACAAGCATTGAAATGTCATTCATGACATACCCAGACCAATGCTCTTGTAGCCTTGGCCTGGGGCACCATGGCTGAGTATGAGGTAGTCAAGCCAATCATATTGAACCAGAAAAAGGCTCATGTAAAGGCCCAAACCCAAACCCAGCCTCAGTCTCAACCAATAGTGGTATCTGATTCTGACTATGCAGAGGCACCTCAGACCACCCAAATGCATGTTCAAGGGACCCAGCCTCTTAATGCCCTTGAAATGGATGAGCTAATGGAAAATCCGGCCCAGATGGAACAGGAACCCCTTGAAAACCTGGCCCAAGTTTCATTGGCTTGCCCCCTATTGCGGCAGTCCAAGAGAATATGCTTCATGTACAGCACCCAGACTCAGTCAATCAGGATCAAGCGGCCTCTGCACAGGAGGGTGGCAGACCAAGACGCAAGGCCCAGACTAAACTTGCTGCAGTGACTAATCCATCCCCATATACAGTTGGAGACCCCAAATAGTCTAAGGCGCCCAAAAAATCCAAAGACTCAGCGGCCAATGGCAATAGCAGTCCTACCTCTGGCAGGGCTGCGCTGGCATAGTGGCTAATGGAACCACAATTAGAATAGGGACACTCAACATTGCAAGATTTTCATTCCCACAGTCCTAGGCAAAGAAAAGAAATATCCTGCTCTCCCTCAAAGCTGATCTGGTTGGCTTGATTGAAGTCAACTGCAGCTTTGAGGCCGGGCCCAGTTTTCAGAGGCTCATGCTACCACACATCACCCTTTGGTCCATAAAATGTTGCATATGGATCAGACAGGGATCATCAATCAAAGCAACTAACAAAAGTACACATCTTGGCGGAAGACTTTTAATGGCGGATATTGACAGTGGAGGTGGGAATTTCAACTTCAAAGTTATTTACGGCCCGCCAGCCCACAAGGATAAAGCAACCTTCTTTTCTCAACTCAAGCATATTGAGTTCCCTCTGGATACAATATTTGTGGGGATTTCAACTCTTGGCTGCTGCTGGCAGGCAAGGCTCCACCAATGCCCCTTCCAGATCATTCTGGTCTATTTGTGGATTGGCAGCAAGGCTTGGGACATATTGACATTGCACATTTTGAGGCTGGATACCCAGCAATTATGATGCGGATCAACCCTGTGGAAACTATAGATTTCTCTGCCTCTTGCATAGACTATAGATTCATTTCCCCGGGCTTGGAGTCCGTGTTTTTCCCACATTTGCCAATGGACATCCTCAGGTTTGATCACAGACTCCTCCGCACCACTATTAAATTGGGAGACTATGTGGCATGCACTATGCAACAATCTCATATGCTCCCCAACAACTCAAACCAACAATGGATTGGCCGATCAATAACTTGGACCCTGAGAGCAACAAAAAACATGAGCAAGTGGAACAGTGGGCCACCATCAAAGTCAATGTGAAGGGACAGATTTGTAAGGAATCTTCCTGACTTGTGACTGCTAAGAAGACTTACAAACGCCACATCAATAACACCATTAGATATCTGGAGGCAAACATACCAAAACAAAAAAACGCAAGCTTGACAGCCGCCTGGCAAGCAGCCCATGAAAAGCTTGCCAGAATTGAGCAAAGCTGCTCAAACCTGGCCTGCCTCCAGGCTGCAACGTCCTTAGCAATTAAAGGCAAACAGCCTACCAAGGCCTTTATTTCCATGTATAAAACTTGGAGAGCACAGAGGACAATATCAGAGGTAGTTGAGAACGGCATATCTCACACCTCAAAGGAAGGGGTGCTGGCGGCAACCCATAGTTTATACAGCAACCTATACACTTCAGAAGGCAAACCAAATCCTACAGCCCTCAGTAAATGGCTTGAAGTGGTTCCAGCAACCCTCAAAATGAATAATCTGGACCGCCCTATTGAAATGGAAGAGCTAGAAGACACCATCAATATGGCACCAAAACAGAAGGCCCCTGGGCCTGACAGGTTGCCACATGAGTTCTATAAACACCATTTTTCTCTACTTGGGGCAATTATTCTGGTTGTTTTCAACACAGTCCTGAGAAATGGATCAACTATACCCGGTGGAGGTAATGGTTTGAACATCTTGCTACATAAGAAATGATCAAGAGAGGAGCTGAAGAATCTGTGGCCTATCACACTTCTGAACATTGACCAGAAACTTTTAAGTAAAATCTTGGTGTTTAGAATGTGCAGAACAATCCCTCTTGCCACACATCCTAACCAACACAAATTTACTCCAGGCTGCAGTATTTCCAACAATGTCAATACTGTGACAAATATCCTTTGGGACAAGTCTCAGAATGGTATCACTATCTTCCTGGACCAAGAAAAGGCGTATGATAGAGTATCATGGTCCTACCTCAACGCATACCTCTTGGCCCACTCAGTCCCTGTAAATTTTAGGACATGGTTGGCATCCCTGTTGAATGAGTCATCTATCCAAGTGGCAACAGCTCATGGAGAGACAGAGGGAATCATATTGTCTTGTGGCCTTTGCCAAGGAACCTCTCAGCCCTCTTCTCTATAGCCTAGCCATTGACCCATGGATCTGCCACCTCAGCGGCAAACTTTCAGGCCTCAGAACATATGGACAGGAACCATTCACAATCAAGGCTTTTGCTGATGATTGTGTTGTAGGCCTGGCCTCCAAGACCAATGTATCTATCTTCACAAAGGCTCTCAAGGATTACTTCAAACTTTCTCAGGCCAGGGTGAACACCAACAAGTCTGAAGCCATCATTTTGGGCAATCTGGGATTCAGAACCCCTCTGGCCAGGGTGAACACCAACAAGTATGAAGCCATCATTTTGGGCAATCTGGGCTTCAGACCCCCTCTGGCCATAAAACCAACCAGGAACCCAGTACAACATCTGGGCACATGGGTTAAGGTGGGTGGTTTTGACACACATGTGATGGATTCAAAAATTTTGGGTGCAGTCTCCCTCTCATTGTCCTCTTGGCAATGCAACCTGGTGACTCAGATCAGCAGGGTCCAACTAGTGAACACACTTGTATACTCAAAGGTCTGGTACACTGCACAGTTCTTCCCTCTATCCCAACAATTCTTTTGGAGTCTCAATAAGATTGTACAACACACACTGTGGAGACCAGGTACTCAACCAGTTGCCACTACAAAGCTGATTGGCAACATGCTCAGGGGCGGCCTAGGCTTATGTGATGTTTGAAGGACCTCAGCCAAAATCTTTGGACGCACAATGTCCATGGTACTCTCAACTCATGTGACCAAGCCCCACTGGACCAACACTTTTAGGACACAATGGGCCAGGGCTCTTGGCCTGAACCTGGCTCATAAGCAACTCATCCTTAACAGCTGGCTGTCAAGGGTAACAACTGAGAGAGGCCCCCAAAGGATGGATCCTTTCTGGAAAGCAATGCTCTCAGCATACAAAGAATCTTGAAGTATCAGCTCATTCAGACCTTCATCTGCCCATAGAGGCAGGACAGGACTGGTATGGCGCCCATGTTCATGGGCCTCCCTGCCCACCCTAGGGCACCCATCCTGGAACCCCCAAGGCCAGTGGCGGTCCCAGAAATATTGGAGGTACTCCCACACAACAACACCAGTCTCAAGGCAAACCTGTTCTGGCGGTACTACCACAAGGACATGATTAATCTCAAGATGCAGACAAACACATGTAAGTTTCTCTGCAGGGTATACTGTACGTCTGACCGCAACAATTGCCTGAATCCTATCTGCAACAGATGCAGAGCAAACAAAAAAGTGACACACCAGTTCTTTGAGTGCCCCCAGAGCATAAAAGTATGGTAAACCGCCTGCACAATTCTTTGGCCAACACACCTGTACTCCACACCCATGGAGGGGTTGGAAGTAGACTGGTTCTTCATTGATGCCCCCTCCCAAATCCCTGAGTTCTTCCAGGCGGCATTATTTTGCACTGTGTTGTGGGTAATCTATTCTGCTGTCATCAAATTGTTTGTCTCCACTCCCCATCCAGCACAAGCTCCAAACTCCCTCTTGGGGCACAAACTTGGATTGATTATAAGCCAGGTCTTCTTTGGCAACCCATCCAGTGCATTGTGCCAGGAGCTAGCAGACAAATGGTCATCAATCCCTGGCTTGATCCTCTTTCCAGAGCAGAAAAAGGCAGCCTTTGTCCTCCAAGAAGTGGTCAAGATGCCCCTCAACCCTCCTCCTCCCCCTCAAGGTTTTTCTCTGGGCCCTCTGGTTTCCTTGACCTCTCCCCCTTAGACCTTCACTTTTTTCTTTGCTTGATCATTCCTTTATGACCCTATGGGCTTGTTGTACCAGTCAGATATGCCTGGGTAACTTGAAAAAATGATATTTGGGATGACAAAAGCTCCTGCAACATTTTCACTATTATGAACCAAGCACTAAATGGTCTTTCAAATACATTATGCTACCTTGACAATATCACTGTAAATTCAGAATCTAAACGTAAAAATGCGGGACTGTCAAATCCTTGGTCCAAATTTCAAATCACTTTTGCAGGCAACTCAGCTAAGTGAAAATTAAAATATTTAATAAAATTAATCAGTTAATTTGAATTTTTTTGATTGATTTAAATTGGCAGATTTTGAATCTCTTGAGCAGATAACTCAACTAACTAAAGACAAAACACAACAAGCAAATGCAGGATTCTAATGTAAAATTTGAGATTTCCTGTAAGTCTAACAAATCATAGACATCATGTAAAAATGAACAAATATGAAATTGCGGGATTTTCAAAAACAAGAACCAAATTTCAAATAAAAAATGAGGTGAATTTGAAATAAATATAATTCATGGGTGTCTCAAAAAGAATGCTAAAGAATCTGGAGTGGATTTGTAATAATTCTTTTGGGAATCATAGGCATTCTCAAAAATCACCCTATTCCATTATAAGATGACTAAAATTCAGATCCTATTATTCATTAACTTAACATTCTTAACAATAAAATTGACTAAAATATACACTCTTCTTTTTGAGTTTAATTTTTTTAATGAAAATTCATTATATCTTCTTTCAACAACAGCAAAGTAATCAAGCTGTTCCCTGGCCTTGACAAAATCATGCAGGGCTACACTTGGTCTTCCAATAGTGAAGCCTCTATCTATGGTCACTCCCAACCCGCAGGCCCCTCCTCAAATACTACCCAGGAGGGTGTTCTTTCTTCTGCGTCCTCAAGCATGGGCCTGTTTGCCCATCATGCACAGGCAGCTGCTAACCCAAATCATGTATTAACATTAGCATCCAGAATTGGCCAATTGAGCCAAGGGGTCACCCAGAGAAGCCCAAATCCAGAAACAGTCAATCAGATGGCACTGTCTGGTTCCCAAGACAGACATATCCCATCTTTAGCCAATCAGCCTGAAAGACGCAGAAGAAGGCTAAACACCCCAGAAATTGTCCTCAAAATGGTCAAAAAGCAAGGAATGCTTATGTCCCTTGGGAAAATTGCAGCTGCAATGAGTTTTGCAAAGTTCACTGTGGATGCAATCCTGCAAACCCATGCCAGCTGTGGCCCCTCTCCCAAGAAGACCCCAACTTGTGCCTGTACATCAAATGATGATAAAAAAGCCCATCCCCTTATGATGGCTATCATGGGATGTGACACATGGATGTCCCTGGTCCAGGTACGTCTCCAACTGGGACTCCATGGCATTTTCACAAATAAGAGAACAGTCACTTTGCGGATTCACAGAGTTTTGGTTGCTGCTAGAATCTTGTCCAATCAAGTTCTCAGTGGTCTCAGTTTGGTGAATATCAACCCCTACAATTTAACCATCATTAATTTTATAAAAGGGAGGACAATGAGGACACGCAATGATGTCATCTTTTTATTGTATAACAAGATTTCTGTAAGTATCTAAGATTATGGAGAAAAGTGTATCCAATATGAAGTTTACAATTGCAGCCCAATTTTGTATTGATTTGTTGGGGTTTTGCTAGCAGTTTTCCCATTGTGTGTCAATTATTACTTGGCAATATCAAACAACACAGATTGGTATGCCTACCAGATAGAGCTCAAAGACATTCTGGAGGAGTGGGCTACCCAAAAAGCTGTGTACACAGTTGTAATGAGTGCTGAGATGGAGCAGCAGGAATGGGAAACCAAGAAAATTAGGGATTTAGGGAATACCTGTTGGTCCTACCCCACCAACCACATTGACGTGCATCTTTCAGATGTATGTCTTTACAATTTTGGCTTGGCTCTCAGGCGCTCAAAGTCTGCCACCTACAACAAACTATGCACCCAAATTGAGAAGGGGTATGAGCTTTTCCCTTCCATATTTGTCCAGGACTTATCAGATCTTGTCATTTTCTATGCAAGTGATAGTGATAAGTCCAGAAAAGACTCTCAACTCCCCCACGCTCATCTATTTGGTTTGCCAAGCCTGCATATGTGACAGAAGAAGAATTTAAGCACTTGAAGCAATAAGCTCTTTCTGCCTCTTCCCAGCCAACAAAACCTGCCTCCCCAACCCCCCATCAAGACCAAGCCACCTGCCTTCCATCCCTGACTCCCAAACCACCACCCATTCCCTTCCCAATACCTCTGATGCCGTCCCTTTTACAGGCACAGATGAAGGCAACATACATTATGCCTATTCCCTCCCCTACTTGTCCTTTGATGAGTAAAATAAAACCTTTCTTTGTGACAACTTATTAAAATTGATGTTGAGTACATACTTCTTGGAAGTATAATAAGCAATATAAAGAGAGAAATTTAAGAAGAGAATGATACTTTATTGGATATTAATTTAGGAATATATATAGTATCATGGAAATCTACATACTGTCCATGTACATCATGGAAGTCATGGGGCTTATATGAGTAATGTTTCTCTTAAGTCACAAGGCTTATTCAAGTTGTGTTACACTTTGGATCTGGATTTTTTGATCCCTACAATAGATGGCCAAATGATAGTAGTGCCACCAACTTAATGGTTAGTTGATTGTTGCAACCAAGTTTCCAGACTTGCCTGTTAACGTATCTTACGGTACACAGGGGGCACTTGATGAGCTGCCCCTTGACATATCTAATGTTATGGATTAATCTGATGGCAATATCAAATGGCAGGTACTTCATCCTAATTAGGAGTACTACCAATTTGACTTGTTGATTCCCGCACAAGTTATTCCTTGGCTCCAAACCTTACATGGAACTTCCCACTATGTCACCCCCTTGTGGCCTTGTGGCGTTCCCCATATAGTATATTAATCACAATATTCTAAAATAAACAATATCTTATTCTTATTATTCTGTCCTTTCTATTAGACTGTTGTCTTCCCCAATTCCAAATACTGAATCCTCATTGGTTCAGTTGCAACAGTGGTAGCAGCAGTAGGTTTACAACATACCTAAAACAAAATTCCCCCCAAGAAAGGACAGAGTACGGGCTGTATGGCTACTCCCCAACTGAGACCTTCTTGCCAATCCCTGAGGGGGACATCCTCAACAGGTACATCATCTATCAAGACCAGTTAGTTCTCACCAGCGTGTACAATTGGCTCTGCCTTGGGCAGCGTGACACCAGCATCACCCCGCCCCAGTTGGACCTCTCTCAGCGCATGCTCAACCTTCAGCTAGAATCCTTTACTGGTGGTGTAGAGGGGGACAACATCATCAGTTGGTTTCAATCTACTGAAACCTGCCTTCACATCTGTCAGGTTCCTGATCCCATATGGGTTACCACTGCGTCTGGTTGCCTCATGGGGCCTGCCGCTGTGTGGTTCACCAACTGGGCCAGCCAGGAACTCAACGTTACCTGGGCAGCATTCCAAGACGCTGCCAAGTCCTGTTACAGTGAAAACTTCTCCCCCATTGTTGTGGGAACTCCTCTCCTAGCAATCAAGCAAACTGGTTCTGTCCCTGAGTACCTTGCTGCCTGGCAACAAGCTCTTGCTGACGCCCCCAAAGCTGTGACCAACAGAAATGCAATGCTACTCACTTTCATCATCAATGGATTAAAACCCCATATCTGCAAGTGGGTCCCCGTAGGTTTCTGTACCTCCATTAATGAATGCTACAAAGCAATTATGGAGGCTAACAACCAGGCCTCAATGGGCTTCTGCCGTACCAGTGACGCTCCATCCCAACCACGTACCACACCTGGCAGTGGCCACAATCAAGTAGGCTGCCGCCAACCACGTCAGCAGGATAATGGGACTAAACGCCCCCCAAGGGGGAGCTTCAGCTAGCGCAGATTGAGGATCAGGGAAAAGCCTGGGGGTTGTAGCAACAAGAGGCCTTAAAACCCCACCTGCCCCATCCTCTCAATCCCTGCTCACAAAAAATCCCTGTGACTACAACATTCACAAAGTTGAAGCCCTGGACGTCTTTCAAGTCCACAGTGACTACCCCGTATTGCAAGCAAGCCACTCCTCAAATAAAGTAACACACTTGTCCTATCACTTCTGTTTCCGTGGAAACACCCACAAATTACTGGTAAATACCGGGGCCAACAACACTATGGTGGACCAGGCGTTTGCTGACTCTCAGCAATTATACTGAGTGCCCAGCAGGTTCAAAGCAGTATGGGTAGCTGACTCCTGCAGAGTGGCTATCACCCACAAGACAGTACCCTTCTCTGTGAGAATAGGGAACGCCCAGGTTAAGCTCTCTGGGCTAATCATGGCAGGACTCAGCCACAACGTAATTTCTGGTCTTGACTGGCTTTGGCACAACCATCCCTACATTGATTAGGATATCTCTGTCATCACCCTCAACAGAAATAAGATGGGGTTCCAGATTTACCCTGTGGAAATGAGAAAGTTACTCCATGATACTGTGTCTTTCAGAATAACAGTGACAGGCTCATACAATTTCAAGGGGGGAAACTAGACTTTAACCAATGCTCAGTTGAAGTTATCCATGCTGAACCATCTGCGGTCCCTTCCTTGACCTCCTCACCACCACCAGTGCTTGCTGCACTCCTCAAGGAGTACAAGGATGTATTCAGTGAGACACTTGAACAACTACCTCTTCCCCGGGAGATCCAGCACGCTGTACAACTTCAAGGGTTGTTAACTAAAGCACAACCATTATACTGTCTCACACCAAAGAAAGCTGAAACCCTCCGCCAGCACCTTGTGGACGCGCTTGATAAGGGCTTCATTTGCCCCTTGCTCTCTACATACAGGGTTGCTGTCTTCTTTGTTGCCAAGAAGGATGGGTCCCTTTGCCTGGTCATAGACTACCACACCCTAAATGAGGTGACAGTCAAGAATAAGTACCCCCTGCTGTTAATTGACAACCTGTTTGATACACTTGCAGGTGCAAAGGTCTTTAACAAGATCAATCTCACTGCAGGGTACAACTAGGTCCGCATTGCACCAGGGGATGAGGCAAAAACTGCCTTCCACACGCGCTACAGGTTGTTTGAGTGTTGGGTCATGAACTTTGGAATGACCAACACTCCCTCCACCTTTGCCACGTTGATGAACAAAGCATTTGAGGAACTGATTGGGAAATGTGTGGTTGTGTACCTTGATAAAATTATTGTCTTAAGTCAAGATCAAACCACCCACCTCCAACACCTCTGTGCTGTCCTTGACACCCTTTGGAAAAACCAGCTAAAAGCTAAACCCTCCAAATGTGAGTTCCTCAAGTTGAAGCTGTTATTCCTTGGGCACACCATCTCTGCCCAAGGGATAAAGCCCAACCCTGCCAAAATCAAGGCAATCACTAGCATGCCGCCCTCCACTGATGTGGGCCAGGTGCAAACATTCCTAGGCATGGTTGCCTATGTGCTCAAGTTTATCCCCAATTGCAGGGAACTAATTGCACCTCTCACTGAGCTTCTCAATACCAAACAGCGCTTCCATTGGACCCCTGTCAGAGATCAAGCCTTTGAGACGTTGAAGAAAAGGCTCACAACAGCACCAGTACTGCAGTTCCCCAATTGAAACCAACAGTACAAACTCAAGACTGATGCCTCCAACAGGGCCATAGGGGGCGTGCTAAGGGCAGAAACTGACAATGGTGTCTTTCTCCATGTGGCATATATGTCCAGGAAACTTACTGACTTGGAACAACGCTACCCCATTCATGATAAAGAGTTGGCAGCAATTGTGCACTGTGTTGAGAAGTGGCGCTATTACCTGGAAGGTGCAACCTTCCCACCCTGCGTCCTGACGGACCACAAGTCACTCCAGTACTTCAACACACAGTCCCACTTGACACGCTGTCAAGCAGGATGGGTCAAGCGTTTACCCCCTTACCAGTTGCACATTGAGTAAAAGCCTGGGAAGGAACTTGTCACAGCTGATGCGCTTTTGCAACTCTACATGGCGTCCATCACTGGGGACAATGGCTTGGACCCAGATTGACCCATGCTCTACCTCCGCCTTGAGGCAACTTGCTACAAGGGTCTTAATTTGGTCACCATCTCCAAGTTGAAGGACAACAAAAGTCAGTTCACCACTGACGCTGGTAATGTCTGCCGCCAGGCAGAGACAGGTGAAAAGACACCTTACATTCCCACCACACAACAAGGGGACACAATATTGCACTACCACCAAACCCTGGGTCACATCAGGGAGTGTAACCTCTTTGAGATCATGAAACAGAAGGTTTGGTGGCTGCGTATGCATCAAGACATCTAGGACCTCCTTGAAACGTGCGTGTTGTGCAAAAAGAACACATCCAAACCTGCACCCCCCAAGGCTGTCCTGCCCATCAAGGCCATGGAACCCTTTGAGCAGTGGGCCCTCAACATTGTGAGGCCACTCCCCAAAGACAGACTAGGTAAGAAGTACATTATTACTGCCATCAGCTACTTCACTTGCTGGCCAGTGGCCTGGGCAACAACCAACCACACTGCCACCACCATTACCCACTTTATTGGCAAGGAAATTGTGCCCTGCTTTGGGCAACCCAAACGTCTCATCAAAGATGGCAGCCCCAAACTTGTTGGGCATGTCATGAAGGCATACTGCGCCAAGAACACGCTCCAACACATAGTTACAACCCCCTACCATCCTCAAGCCAATGGACGCGTGGAACAGTTAAATGGCTCACTGGTTCAATTGATTGCCAAGCTCTCACAAGAGCACCCTAACATTGCATGGACTGAACACCTGCCCACTGCTCTACTTATCCTGCCAGCAAGAATCAACAGGGGCACAGGGTTCAGCCCCAGTACCCTGGCCTTTGGGACACCTGACAGTCTGGCATGGGTTGAACAGGAAAAACTACGGTCCAAGGTTCCCAACAAGCCTCCCCTGGTGATAACTCTATCCCTGAACCAATGGCGTACAAAAGCCCAGGAAATCAAACACAAGCGGATTGCAGGAGGAACAAAGCACCTCAAAGCTAGATACACTGTAGGTGACCCCATCTACACCCTCAATCCCAATTCTTCTAATTTGGAACCCAACCACCTAGGGCTCTTCAAGATAGCTGCAGTCTATGACAATCACACCTACCAACTTGAATATGCCCAAGGAAACACCAAGAAGCTTTACCATGATTGCTTGCGCCCCTACTGCGCCATCCCCACACAAAAGTTGTTTGTGCGGACCTTCCCAGACCTTCCGCAGACTCCAGTCTTGGTGTCTGACGACAAGCAGGGGGCAAGGGGGTGTTGTAACTGAGTTTCCAGACTTGCCTGCTAACGTATCTTACAGTACACAGGGGGCGCTCAATGAGCCGCCCCTTGACGTATCTAACGGTATAGATTAATCTGATGGCAATATCAAATGGCGGATACTTCATCCTAATTAGGAGCACTACCAATTTGACTTGTTGATTCCCGCACAAGTTATTCCTTGGCTCCAAACCTTACATGGAACTTCCCACTATGTCACCCCCTTGTGGCCTTGTGGCTTTCCCCATATAGTATATTAATCACAATATTCTACAATAAACAATACCTTATTCTTATTATTCTGTCCTTTCTATTGGACTGTTGTCTTCCCCAATTCCAAATAATAAATCCTCATTGGTTCAGTTGCAACATGATGAGTCATTTGGTGACTCATTCAGTGAGCTACTTGGAGCGTTAATTCCCTGAGAGGGAGTAATTAAAGATGTTGTAACATTGATATTATTTATTCCAATTCATAATTAATAATATATTCTTTTTACATTATTGACATTCCCCATATTTTAATAAAAATTATATAGTTGATTTGATAATATATAATTACTTGCATGAATATTTTTCATTATCAATAATAAAGTAAGGACCAAAAAATATAAATATTATATCAGAATATTGCAGGTAGAAATTAAATCATGATATTTAGATAATAAGTGCATAACTCAATGCATTCTGTATAATAAAATTAATTGTAAGCTTGACTTTTTTCATTGTAATTTTATAATTGGACTGTGTCTATATCAGGGAGCCATTAACACTTATTAAAAATATTGATACATAGTGCATTTTACAGCCTCATATTTACCTATTGATAATGATTCTGTAAAATTTAAGATGTATTTTGTGAGTTAGTAATAAGTCAATGGATCAATCAATCACTGTTTATGACCATTAATTGACTGATTGATCCATTGACTTATTACTAACTCATAAAATCTGACTTAAATTTTACAGAATCATTATCAATAGGTAAATATGCAGGCTTTAAAATGCACTATGGATCAATATTTGTAATAAGTTGAATAGCTCCCTAATATAGACACAGTCAAATTATAAAATATAATAAAAAAGCCAAGTTTAAAGTGATTTTTTATTATACAGAATGCATTGTGTTATGCACATAATGTGGAATTGAAATGGCTGGCAATACAACCTTGTATAGTTAAAATTTAATAAAACATTCACAATTCAATATGAGATATCAATAAAATACTAGTTTCAAATAAAAAAGTTACATACTAGAAAATATAATCTACATGTTTTAATTCAGATGTCTAGTGTAATGCAATTCTGGGGTTTCTTTTAGTGTGAATGCTATTTTGTGTATAATTGCAAGTCATTTGTATTATTTGCAATAATTGTCAGTAAAATATACTATTATCTATAATTTCATCATCATGCATTGATGGTAGTACTATAAAAACCATTTTTTTGATGTAATTCAAACAGCATGTCTAATATCTACAACCTTATCAACAAATTAGAGTCAGCTCTTCAAAAGGTTATTGAACTTAAACAGAATATCAGGGAAATAGTAGTGAAGCAGTTGGGAAATAAAGGAAGGGCTTTGGTCTAAAAAAATGAAGCTGCAAGGAATAGATTGGAAAAATTATCAAAGAGGAACATAAGGAAACAGTTTTAAATTTGCAACAGGAAATACTTCAGCGTTTTAATTTCAGCAAAGAAAGTTATAACTTGTGAGAGTTCTTGAAAAACAACAAAGAAATAATCAAACGTTCAAATTGATAGAAGGAAATGAACAGAAATGAACTTAATTAAGAGGAATCAAATTGAAATGAACAAAATGAAAATGTTCAAATGGAAAAATAAGAAAACAAAGGAAATGAAGAACACTCAAGAAGCAGAAGCGCTTCAACAATGAATGAAATTTTATCAAATGAAGGAAATCAAAAGGAAGCAGAAATTGCAAGAAATATAAGGAAAATAATACCCAGGAAAAAAATGAAGAGTACCCAACGCTCAATTAGTTTGCCGTTGGGGCGCCTGTGGCTGAAGGGGCCGCAGGGGAAATAATTAGTAAGTAGATTTATTTTTTACTTACCCTTTCCTTTAATAACATTGAGGAATGTAGAAGAAGTTGTGAAGGTGACAGCATATACACCAAGTGGCATATATGGGGGTTACCAATCCTTGGTAGCTTCTGTCATTCAAAGGAACCCCACATAAATCCAAAGAATAATTAAAATGAACATGAGAAGATATGCAAGCAAAGAAGCAATGAATAGGGAATATGAATCACCTGAAGGAATTTCACCTTGGATTAGGAACTATAAAAAATAGGAGAAAGTATAATTTTTTATCAAATGAAAGAAATTCAAGCAAACTTTCAAATGAATTTTGATGGAGTTATATATAAATGTATTGAATGCTTTCCTTTCTCAAGCATTAATGAATATGAAAAGAATTTAAAGAAAACTGACTTTCAAATAGGAACTGAATATATCAAAGAAAATTTTTTAATGAATTTTCAAATTATTATCAAACAAAGTAAGGGATGCAAACCTTGTGAATAAACCCAAGCCTTTATTAATCTCATTCACTGAAGCATGAGGGGCGGACTCTAGACGGGCACCTATGGGAACTCTATTAAAATTTCAAACCATTATATATAAATAGATTAATACAAATATACAAGAAATTTATCATGTTTTTAAAAATCTATACTTCCCAAAGAATACACATAGCAATTTAACTTGGGATGATAATACATTTAATAATGAAATCAAATGTTAAGAAAGTTGAAGATGTCCCTCTTCAGATAGATTTGTGTCGGCTGACACTCAAGAAACAGAAAACATTGCAGGGGTACAGGACAGTTGAGGACGTTCTGTACAACTGTTTCACACTGACATTGCCTTTTGGTTACTAAATACCCCCAGAAAAGAACTTGATTATAAGCTCCATTTCCCAATTGCCCTTCTTAAAGCGCTCAGCCACTAATGGGCTGATGTGCACCACCCTATTAGCAATTGGTGCCAGAGTTATTCACCACATACAAAAGAGTATGTAGTCCCAATTGGACACATTTGCAGAAAATCTAATTTTGGGGTATAACTCCCCGGAATAATCACATACCCCTTGCAACTTGCATTCCCAAATAAAAGTTTTTATTTTGCACTTTTATTTTTAATTTTAATTTTAATTTTTGAATTGATATAGTAATTTCATCATAGGTTACCAATGATAAAAAATTAGTTACAATAAATTAAACACACCTAATATTAAAGTATAATTTAAAAATTGGTTATTTAGTTGATCAGCAACTCTGGGTTCATATAATAAGTACTTAAACAAACATGAGCTCAATTTACCTGCCTCAAACTGTCCACTCCAATTGTGTTTTAAACAATTGATTGTTTAGAGCTTGAATTAATTTTCCCTTTGAATGTGATTTGATAAATATATTCACTGTGCTTAACCTGCATCATAAGTAATAATTAGTAAGAGATACATGAAAATCATTGGCTTTCATGCTGTCTGGCTATAGTGGCACAGAATCAATAAGGATCAGGTGATGACTCACAGGATTCAATTTGTGGCTTTAAAAAATAACAGCCATTGTACTAAAAAAGGGGTCACATTTATTTAAATAGGTTGATATATTTTTATCTTTTTTAATTTTTTACTTGTTAACTATCCCGTCAATAAAATATAAGGTGTCTTTTACTAATAATTATATCCAAATCTAATATATTTAGCTATATTTTACTACCATACAGATTTGGTATTGTCTCAAATGAAACCTAACATCAAGTGATTATAACATAAAGTATAATTTTCAAGCCCCGTTAAAAACAAAATAAATAAAAATAAAAACAAAGCTCTGAACACCCATTTATCTGATTGACTTGGAAGCAAGAGCTTTGGAAAGGAAGGAGTTGAAATGCTCATAAAAAGCTGCAACCACATCAGGTGGGATTGCAAATTGACTGACCTCAAGAATATTGAAGAGATCTTTGGTGTCCGGAGGGAGGCATTTCTTCACCTTATTTTTGATCCAACCAAAAACCTCCTTGATTAGGTTAAGGAATGAAGAATATGGGGGGAGGAAGAGGAGTCTCACTGGACAATCAGCAAGGAAGTGGTTTGAGGAATGGCTATTCTTGTCAATGGGTGGGAACTTGGAAGCAACCAGATCCACTTTGTGGAGCCCAATATTGTCAAGTACAACAATGTTGGTTGTACTACAATAATTAATCTGGAGATACTCCTTGACAGTTTGGAGAAAATCAATGAATTTACTGGTATTGTGGGAACCCTTGATCATCTGGTATTGATCCAACCTGCAAGGTCTAAAAAGCACTACCATTGAATATGTCTGAGAACAGACAGCTGCACAATGTGCTACATCATCCTTGGACCCCTTCTTGACCCACCCATTCCTAGACCTGAGTGAGGAGGAAAATAGCAATTCATCTATATAGAAGAACTGAACATTCCCAGTCTTCTTTAGGGCCAGATAGGTTTTGGCATAAATGCAGCAATCCTTGTTTGTTTTCTTGCTGTTTTAGTTGTACAGAGAAATACCTAGTACTTTCCACAAGAAGACAAGATTGACCATGGTTTTGTAAACAAGTGTTTTTAAAACAGAAAGCCCAAACTTGGTGACAAGCATTGCTTGGACAGCAAGTGCTTACAGGTGGCAATCCTTGGATACCCACTGCTTGATTGCATGGATGTGCACAGGTTGTAGTAGTTTTGGCTGTCTTTTTGACCAAGCATATTCTGCAATTTGACCAGTGTTGCCATATTTTTTTGTTGAGGTTGCCAATATATCTGGCTGTGACACCAAATTGGGACAAAATATCCCAAACTGCCATTCCTATGTTCAATAAGTTGAGGAGAGCTTTACACTCACTATCTGTTAACTGACACTGGCCCTTGATGGGCACCACGGCACCCTGGCTATCAGGCTCAACACATGGGATGTGGACCTTCATGTAGAATGTGGGATTGCTCTTTCTTGCAGTGGCACTGTCAATAGTAGAATACACAACTGGTACAGATGCCTCCTCAGTTGTGTCCAATGGCTCATAGGAGATGTCAAAAATGCTGAGGCATGCAGTGGTATCTCTGGAATCCAGAGTGCGGAGCCAGGTCACAACTGGGTATAGAGTGAAGGTGTATATAACCTCATTATTCCTAATGACCTTGGTATGAGAGACTTTTGTAGCAGGCCTTGGAAGTGGCTTCTTTCTGGGATTCAAGTTGGTTGTTCTGGCTTGTGAGGCAGGAGGTGGTTGACTGGCGCTGACGCCTTGGGAGGCCTGTCTGTTGTCATTAATCCCCTTGAGTTGTTTTCTGGATCTATTCTTGGACCCTCTGGGACGCTCTTGTGAACAGGCTGCCCTGCAGGCTGGTGCAGGAGCTGGTTGAAAATGGGATAGTCTGTCCATGAAAATAAAGCAATAAAATATATTTAGATTAAATATGTATTTATTTAGATTTTAGATATAGTTGTGAGTAATATTTTTCTCTTGATTTTGCCTTGAATAGTAACAGATTTTCTATATCTGTGCTTTGAAGTGTATAATATTGTATCCTTTCTGGGTTTGGATAACTTTAAAGTTTAATCATTTTTTATGTCTAAACATGATTATCAAGATTGAATTTTTCATTTGATTTTAGTTGTGGTGGAGCTTCTTAATTTGGGTTGGTGTTTCCTAGTGTGCTTACTGTACATTAAAGTTGGATTCCAGTTCCTGCAATTAATATTTGAGTTTACTAGTGGAATTCAAAAGTGATTTGAGCTTTGGTTCATGGATTTGACAATCCAAAAATTTCAAAAACATAGTAAACTTAATGAAAATAGTTGATGGAGTTGAACACTTCAAATCTGATTCCAGTTAATTCATTTTTCCATTCAAAATATGCAGTTTGACTTGAACTTTGCAAAGTGTTCTGAGTTCCCTGATTTTTAAAAATTCAAGCAAAAATACAAAGAATTCAATTTAATTAAAAAATTCTATCCTACAAAAGTAATTTGAAATTTGGACCAAGGATTTGACAATCCTGTATTTTTACGTTTAGGTTCTGAATTTACAGTATCATATTCTCAAAAACCAAAGAGGAACACCTCACACATGTCTGCAAGACACTCAATTGACTTGAAAGCACAAGCTCTATGCAAAGCCTAGCAAGTGTCTATTTATGGAAAAGGAACTCTTATTTCTGGGCCACATTGTCTCCAATGGTGGCATCAAAGCAGACCCAGATAAAATTAAAGCCATAAACAACATGCAACACCCCACCTATGTTAAACAATTTAAATGCTTTCTCAAAATGGTAGCTTACCTTAGAAAATACATCAAAGACTGCAGAAAACAAACCACATCAATCAATGACCTAACCAAGGGTAATGCCAAAAAGAAATTTATCTGGACACCAGAATGTAACAAGAATTTTCAGCTACTAAAGCAAGCTCTGATCAAAGCGCCAATTTTACAATACCTAAATAACAACAGATGCTAAGAGCTTGAGTAAGATGCCAACAACACAGCCACTGGCGCAGTGCTATGAATCTGCAAGCCAGGATAGCAAGACTTCCTGCCAGTATGTTATGAGAGTAGAAAACTAACCAACACTTAGCAGAGATACCCCATACACAATAAGGAACTTCTAGAAACGTCAAAATCACAGGCTCAACCCGCCAGCAAGGTTCCAACCAAGCAGGTTTGTGACCTGCAATCCAATTATCCTGTCACTCAAAGCCAGACTAGGAAGTCAACTCAAATTACCAAATCCAACAACATGAACAGATGATGATCCTTTATGGCAGATACCTTGTTTTGGCGCTTGACTCATTATCAGGATCAAGCCACCCCCTTCTCCCATCCAGCTGTGTGATCACCAATCATGTTCCTGTTATCCTTGATTCACATTGACTATATAATCACTATCTCACAATAAAGATTATTATCTATCTTCTAAATATTTTCCCCGTGTAACTCTGCTAAAACAGCACAGTTACAACATTGGTAGCACAGGTAGGTTCTCCATCCTACCTTATCTTGAAAAATTCTGCCTGTTGCCAGCACACTCTGCGGCCAACAAATCCTTGACAGAATTATGTCTGGCCTACTGCCTGACTGGACTCTGTACATCCCTGGTACCACCATACCCAATGGCTTTGTCCTGTACCAGAACACAGTAATCCCGCTAACCGCCTTCAACGCCATGTCTGCACAAGGTTTCTTTCAGGCTCCCTCCTTGATGCCGCAACCAGCTGACAAAACCACCATGCCCACCTACGTAGCTCAAAAACTACAGAGCACCGCCTTGGAACCTTTTGCCGGGTCAACAACAACAACACTGCCACATGGATCCAGTCCACCCAGAGTAAGCTGGCTCAGATGGAATGCTCACAGCAGTTTTGGATCACAGAAATTTCTATTTGCCTGACCCATGACACTGGCACCTGGTGCAACAAGTGGCACAAAGAGCACACCAACAAGAACTGGGATACCTTTAAGCAAGACTTCCTGGCAAGATTTGTGCTTAAAGATACAGCGCTCATGATCATACAGTAAGTAAAGAACCTGACCCAGACAGGCACCGTGAAGGAACTCACCCGCGCCTACAAGCAACTCTGTCTTTGTGCACCATCCAACATGGCCTTTGAACCCCAGCCACGCACCTCATGTACTACAATGCCCTCAAGTTGCATGTGATGAGGCATGTAGACCTGGACCAGATGACCAACCTGCAAAGCTTGTACTATGAAGCAGAGAAAGCAGAGCAAACCTCCAACGCACTTCATAAGGCACAAACTGGGAAACAAGAAAGAACCAAGGATTCCCATCCAGGCAGGAGCTCCTCTCAACCACCTCCTGGATGCAACAGGCATAACGTCAAAAAAAAAACCCACAGGTTTGAATGGACATGGAAATGGAAACAATGGCCAGTCAAACTGGACCCATTTCTGTGTCACCGCCACACAATGCAAGCAAGACAAGAGAAAAGCCTGGGGAGAGCACTAAGCAAGTCAAGCTCTCCCCACACAACTCCTGACTTGCCCAATGATGAGTACCAACCCAAGGACGTGGACCAATGCCCAATGATCCAGGTGCCCTTGGAGGACCCAGTACTGTACACCATTGCCAGACATCCCAATAAATTGATGTCCTATTCTTTCTGCTTTTGCAGTTACACAGGCTCAGCACTCCTGGATTTGGGAGCAGACCAAACCCTGGTCAACAGTAGCTGTGTGAATAAATTCAAGCTGGCCACTAATTCTTTGAGGATTAAAAATGTGGTCATGGCTGAAAAACACCACATTGGTGTGACAAAAGGAGCTGCCCCCTTCTCTGTCATGCTTGAGAACCTCCACTCCACCATTCAAGGTCCTTTCATTGACTTCCCAAAGTTTTACATTGTTCTGGGACTAGACTGGCTGCAAAAAAACAATCCTCACTTAGACTGGGCAACCTCAGTGTTGACCATCAAGTGTGAAGGTGTCAACCACCAGATCTACCCTGACTCAGTGGATCAACTCCTATGCAACCACATCTTTGTGCGCATCACAGAGACCCTGGACAAAAGGAAAAGCCTGATGGCTATTGACTGGGGCTCCTGCCAGTACAAGATCATACACTTTAAAGATCACCAGGATATCTTCACGCCTCAGTATTGCAAAATTGTGGCCGCCATCCAGAAATCTTCAAGGAAGCACTGCCCAGGCTGCCCCCTGAGAAGCATATTCAGCACTCCATCCAACTCAAGGGGGCTGTACCCAAGGCGCACCTTACCTACAGGATAACCCCAAATAAAGATAACACCTTAAGCGCCTACCTCAAGGAGGCATTGTAAAAAGGACTTATCCGCCCCTCACAGTCTTCCTTTGGGGCCGCTGTATTCTTTGTGGCTAAGAAGGACGGTACCTTACGTCTGGTCACAGACTACTGCGCCCTAAACAAAGTTACAATCAAGAATTGTTATCCACTTCCACTGATTGATGATCTCTTTGACGCCTTGGGAGGAGCAACAGTCTTCTCCAAGATTGATCTGACTGCAGGCTACAACCAGATTTGCATCAAGGAGGAAGATATCTCCAAAACAGCCTTCTGCACCAAATATGGCTCATACAAATGTATGGTGCTCAACTTTGGCATGACCAACGCCCCTTCCACCTTTGTGATCTTCATAAAAAAGGTGTTTGTGCCACACATAGGCAAGCATGCCCTAGTCCACCTAGACAACATCATTGTCTACAGCCCCTTGGTGGAACAACACCACAAAGACCTCAAGGCAGTCTTTGCTACCTTGGCAGGACACAAACTGTTGGCCAAGCCCTCCAAGTGCCAGTTCTTCTGTGAGCAACTACCCTTCCTGGGACACATAGTCTCAAAGGACGGCATCAAACCCAACAGTCAAAAGATACAGGCCATCTGCAAGATGCAACTACCCAAGGATAAGTTGGAACTCTGTACCTTCTTGGGAATGTTGGTCTATGTACAACGCTTCATACCTGACTGTGGCGTTTTGAAGGCCCCCTTATCCGCCATAACAGGCGCCAAGTCCAATTTTGTGTGGACCCCACAACATGACCTCTGTTTTAGACGCCTCAAGGAGAAACTCACAACAGCTCCCATTGTACAATACCCCAAATGTGACAAGGAGTACCAAATAGAAACTGACACCTCAGATGCATCCATTGGGGGAGTACTACAAATCAAAAATAATGACAGTGACTTCCTGCCTGTAGCTTATAAATTGTAAAAATTGACAGATGGCAAGTGTTGATACCCTATCCACAACAAAGAACTGTTGGCTATTGTGCACTGTCTGGTCAAATGACGCTGTTACCTAGAATGGCAGGAAGAATTCACAGCATTAACCAACCACAAGTTGCTCATCTATTTCAAAACACAAGCAAATCTGTTGCACTGCCAAGCCTGGTGGATGGAGTTATTGGAGAGGTTTAACATACTCATCCAGTACAAACCTGGTCCAGAACTTGCCATGACAGATGCCCTCTCACACCTATACGTTTGTGCCACAAGAGGGGGAAATAGGCTCAACCCAGACTGGCCTCTCTTTTTACTACAAACAAAGGACAAATGTTTTCCCCCTGGCACCACAGACGTAACAAAGGAAACAGTTATTAAGAATGAACACCTATTTGCAGATATATACGGGACCTTACATAAAAAATGTCTGACAGGACCACCATCCTGTATGTTCCCACCCACCAGCAAGTTGAAATCATCCTACGCTATCATAGAGACCTTGGACATACCAAGAGCCAAAACCTATATGAGTTTCTAAAACATAAAGCCTGGTTCCAACCCTGTATTGTGACGTTCAGGAAGTCCTAGACCAATGTGAGGTATTCAAAACGTTTTTCAGAACCAAAACCCCTACAAAGTCAGCTCTTCCCATTTGCACACAACTACCTTTCAAAGTATGGGCTCTTGACATTGTTAGCCCCATGCCAAGAAAACACAATGACAAGAAATATGTCATTACCGCCATTGACTTTGCTACAAGATGGCCAGTAGCCCAAGCCGTAAAGGCACACACTGGCAATGACGTACAACAATTTATTGGCAAGGAGATAATCAGCAAGTTCATAAAGCCAGAACTCCTGATAACCAATGGAGGGAAAGAATTGACCTCTGAAACCATCAATGTATACCTCACAAAAAATGGGGTCAAACACACTGTAACAACACCATACCACCCACAGGCTAATGGACGTGTAGAAAGATTTAATGATAGCCTTGTGCAAGCCTTAGCTAAACTGACTGCCAGGAGACCTGAAGACTGGTATAAGCAGCTACCAACTGCACTACTTGTGTGTCAAACCCAAGTGAACAGATCCACCGGAAAAAGTCTGTTTGAACTGGTATACAGCACACAGCCAAATATCATTCAAGCATTGACAGGACCTAAACTGGAAATTCCAAGTGAAGTCCCTCCACGCTCAGATCCTCACTTTGTAAGAGCTAACAGCAAACAAACAGTGAAGGAGAATGAACGTCTACAAAAAACCCTTGTACCCATCTGCAATAGACATGAAGTTGGGGACAAAGTTTGGGTCATGAATGTTGACAAGAGCAAGCTACAACCCAAGAAAGTGGGACCAGCAATCATTCTGAAGGTAAACAACAATAATCCTTACCTCATGTAAGGGCTTGGAAAAGTAAGCAAGACAAGACCCTAAACCATGATTGCCTAAAACCCTGCAAAGCAAGACAGAAACAACAAGAAACCACCCTGCCCGCCACGGAACAGCAACTAGTTCAATACAGCGCCTGGGCTCCTGAAAACCTCCCTGACAACTTGCCCCAAGAGGAGACTGGCCTTTAGTTGGGGGGTGTCAAAACTGCAGGCTCAACCCTCCAGCAAAGTTCCAACCAAGCAGGTTTGTGACCCGCAATCTGACTATCCAGTCACTCAAAGTCAGACTAGGAAGTCAACTCAAATTACCAAATCCAACAACATGAACAGATGATGATCCTTTATGGTGGATACCTTGTTTTGGCGCTTGAATCATTATCAGAATCAAGCCACCTCCTTCTCCCATCCAGCTGTGTGATCACCAATCATATTCCTGTTATCCTTGATTCACATGAACTATATAATCACTATCTCATAATAAAGATTATTATCTATCTTCTAAATATTTTTCCTCATGTAACTCTGCTAAAACAGCACAGTTACAACAGCAATATACTACACATGCAAGAAGTGGAGATGTTACCAAGAAGGATATTTAAACGTCCAAGAACCAACTGAACATAAATCCTCAATCTACTTTAAAACTCAAAATGCACTCACACATTGACAAGTCAAATAGATGTCCTTGCTTGAACAGCTTAACCTGAACATCCAGTAAAAAAGAGTGTTGTAACTGAACCAATTAGAGTTCAGCATTTTATTGGGTAAGACAACAGTGTAATACCCAATTATTGAGGGTAAAACTTTAGTAACATAAGATGGCAGGTTAGGCGGCTCAAAGCCATTCAAGGCATAGACAATTGGATATAAGTTTAAAGCCTGACAGAAGGCTTTGGCAAGGATATTGCATTATCTTAGGATGACAGCAAGGTACAGTAGTGTAGCTGCAGGGATCACGTAAATAGCCAAGTTGGGAGTTGGGCAAGATGATGCCATAGGTGTCCACAGGTTCAAATCCATTGAGTTGAGGTGAGTTGGCTCATTGTAAAATATCCCCTTTGGTCCCTGTGGTTCAGGACCAAACTGAGCATTGGTTGGCTGGTGGCCCCCTATCCCAAGGTAAGCTGTCAAGACAGCTGTGAAGATGACGTAGTTCATCTTCTGACTTGGGGAGGGGTAATGGGTTTAGTAAGGTTACTTCCTTAGCCTGGGTAAAGTATAGATTAATGTGATAATATTGAGGAGTATATTCACTCAATGATAGCACAAACTATCATTGAGGGGTTTGTCTTTATTTATACTAGTGGACCTGCAAGGCATGATTATTGGAAGGCATAGCATTGGGAAACCAAGTGTCAGGGATTCTTTCCCTGACTATTTGAATCTTATTGACAAACCTTGCAAAAAATTTTTTACAAACCAGCACCAGAACAAATATTCTAAGGACAGCCAGTCAAAAACACAACACAACATACTTCACAACTATTATTTTGTTTTCAAAACCTTTGAAAACCGGATTTGAACCCTGGGCGCTGCTAAAGAATGTATCATTAGTATCAGATTATCACAAACCATTGATTTACCTTTTTATTATCATTTGATTCAATTGGTTTTTGCTTTTTAAAAGCCTTTTGAACTCAAAAAGGTTAAAAATCAGTGGGTATACGTCACTTACCGCTCTGCGTATGATTGGCTGCTTGGAGCTTCCTGGACAATCCTGGACCCGCTTTCTCTAGCCTTAGGCATGGCTCTTTACTTTAGTATACTGAATCTTCTGAATTTACACTGCTTAATCATCCTGATCATGCTAAAGTCTTTCTGGAGCTTCTGCCTACATCAAATCAGTTTGATAATCATTAAGCCAATATTTAAGTTGTACTTAGACAGGTATTTTAAATGATTGATTCAGGTAAATCATATTCATTTCCCAAACTCCTCTCAAAGATTCAGCCTTGTTTTGAAGCTATATAAGTTCCAAACTTTCCTTCATTCCAAATGTTCCAATAATAAAGATTATTCTACTTCTTATTACTACTCCATCTTCTGATAACACACATTTCTGAAGCCATGAGAGGAATTCTATTCCTATCCTGGTTTCTAGTTTACTTCTTGCCAGTGGTGTCAGCCTTGGAAAATCCAACTCCTACAACCAACTGGCACAACTCCTAACCAGATGACTCCCACCAGAAGGAATCCCTTGCCCACAGATGGTTCAAATATACTTCTGGGCATTGGGAAGTAAATTCCACTATGGTTGATTGTTCACCACTCCTCCTCCTGCTGAACCTACTCTATTTAGACCTTATGCTTCCTTTTACCTCTTGACTTATTTGATGGGTTACTATCTACTTGGTTGTTTCAGTTCTATGTTCAGAAGATTTGCTTACCTAGGACACCTTGGACATCTTGCAATGGTCACAGTTCCTATTGGCTCAGTAATAGCTGGTTTGAATGTAGGGGCTTTAGCCCATCAGCTAGGGAGTTTATTCCCTGCCAAATGGGTCCCTGACACCAAGAGTCTGAGTTGCATCTGTTATTCCTTTTTCTGGATTGGCTTGGGTGGCTGTCAATTGAGAAGGTTTGGCTGGATTCAAGTTTGCATTGGTATAGTGCAAGTTTGGTCTTCTTCATGCATCCAAATTCATTTACTAAATTTGGTGCATGATTTCCATTGTTGGATAGCCTGTCAGTCTATTCCCCATTTGGTAGGCTCCCAAATTGAGCAGCAGTTCCTCCCAAGTTTGGCTTTGGGGAAATTGCCTTTCCTGATTTCCCAATCTGGCTATTTATCCAAAGGAGTAGATGGGGACTGGCCTGCTGGCATGGGAGGGCAATGGCTGGCAGGTGGCAGGCTGGCCCATGGGTGCCTGGTTTGAGGATGGCTTGCAGGTGGGGCTGGCAAGAGTGGTGGGCGCCTGTGCAGTGGCAGTGGGCATCTGCTTAATGGTGGCAAGCGTCTGCATTTTGGCAGCGGGCAACAGCTTGGTGGTGGTGGGCTTCTGTGTGGTGGCGGTGTGTATCTGCTTGGCAGCAGTGGATGTCTGCTTGGTGGCGGCGGGTGCCTGCACGTTGACGGTAGGCAATGGCTTGGTTGTGACAGGCTTCTGCGTGGAGGCGGCGGGAGCCTGCGCGGTGGCGGTGGCGGTGGACATCTGCTTGGTGGCAGCGGGGGCCTGCACGTTGACAGCGGGCAATGGCTTGGTTGTGACAGGCTTCTGCGTGGTGGCGGCGGGGGCCTACGCGGTGGTGGTAGACATCTGCTTGGTGGCGGCGGGTGCCTTCAAGTTGACGGCAGGCAATGGCTTGGTTGTGACAGGATTCTGCATGTGGACGGCAGGGGCCTGCGCGGTGGAGGTGGATGTCTTCTTGGTGGCAGCGGGTGCCTGCATGCTGACAGCAGGTGACTGCTTGGTTATGCAGTCTTCCGCATGGTGGAAGTGTGTATCTGTTTTATGGCGGCAGATGTCTGTACATTGGTGGCAGATGTCTGCTCAGTGGCAGTGGGCGCCTTCACGTTAGCAGCAGGTGACAGTTTATTGATTACACAACTGTAAGTGTCAGGAATATTCCTGGCAACAGTCCAATAAAAAAGACAAAAACAAATAGAATAAGATGTACTTTATTTTAGAATATTGTGACTATTATATCATATGGGAAAAACCACCAGGTCACAGGGGGTAACACAGTGGCAGGTTCCATGTAAGGTTTGAAGCTGAGTAATAACTTGTTTGGGGATCAGTAAAGTCAAATTGGCAGTACTCCTAATTAGAAGAAAGTGCCTTCAATTCAATATTGCTATCAGATTGATTCATGTTGTTAGATACACCTAGGGGCAACTCATTGAGCGCCCACTGTGTATTGTAAGATACTGTGATGGATCCAGAAAATTTATGCTTGCTTCTTCAATATCCTGGTCTGACTCTTTTACAGGTTGACAAGGAATCCTTTATTTAAGCTTAAATGAGCTTGGTTTCAGGGCAAGCAATCTTGGCGTTAAACTAGTTGCCATCTGGTGATCACTTCTACGTTTTTTAATTCCCACAGTCTTAGCTGCAGACCATCTCTCTCATTCTATGGTAGTCTTTTTTCAGTTAAAAGCCAAAAACATAAATCATAAAAAGATTGGGGGAAAGCAATCATTGTCACACATAAGTATCATTTTTTATTAATTATCATCATGTTTCTATTATATACCAATCAGGGTACATTTGGTTGAAAACTCCTCTAGTTCTGGAATCACACCTGGATTCCTATCACATGGTTTATGAAATAACAGAGTCATCTAATCCAGATCTTTACCAAAAAAAATCTTCACACTCTTAACCTATAAGAATGTGCCATAATACATTCCAGAATCACCTGATCCCTTCTGTAGAAATGTATTGCTTTGGCTTGAAGCATTCCAGACTTCTGGCACCAAAACCCTGTGGAATATACATATTCCTGATCCAAGCTATCCTTGTTCCAACTGGGAACCAGCTGATCAATCCTAAATGCATATACACCATTGTCTACATTTAGTTATTTTTCATTTAATGGTTTTTTGCATTAAAACCCATTAAAACACTTCAAAACTCAAACCAGGCGCCACCGCGGCACCCAGGAACTTTTCTAGGCAGTGCTTTACGCTTTATAAATCAATTAGGCGGCGCTTTTAACCCAATTAAATTGCCAAAACGGCGCTTTTAAACCACAATCTGGGGGCTTACTTTTGGCTAACCTTGACCACACTTCTTGACACCGTCAAGGCAATTAATCAATATAATTAAATCCTCATTAATTATATTCCCAGCATATATTGATTAACCTTCCCAGTTAATTAATATGATTGAAGACAACAAGTCTTTACTTGACACAGTCAAGTCCATTTTGGCCCTATGATTAAATCCTCATCAATCATATTCCTGGGTATCAATTAACCTCCATGGTTAATTAAACATTTTGAGACATCTAGTCTCATAATCTGAACTGTTCAGATTATTATTACAGCCCACAATTAGTGTAGCCTAATTGATTCCTGGGGATCAATTAACCTCCATGGTTAATTAGACGGGTTGAGACACCTAGTCTCAAAATCTGAATTGTTCAGATTATTTATTTCTGCCCGCAATTAGTACAGCCTAATTGATTCCTGGGCAATCCATTACTATGCTGGAAAATCTCTCCAAGGCCAATCCTATTGTTTTGAACTTCAACCTACAAAATTCACTACAATTCAACCTCTTTGTGAAACCACAGCCCAACGTGACTGTAGTACAATCACAGATGTGTTAGAAGGCAAGGAGGGAAACTTGGTTGCAACACCCCCATTTCTCCCTGCTTGTTGTTAGACTCCAGGATCAGAGTCTGCACAAACAACTTTTGTGTGGGGATGGCGCAGAAGGGGCGCAAGCAATCATGGTGGAGCTTTTTGGTGTTTCCTTAGGCATCTTCAAGTTGGTAGGTGTGGTTGTCATAGACCACAGCTATTTTGAAGGGTCCCAAGTGGTTGGATTCTAATTTGACTGAATTGGGATTGAGGGCATAGACAGGGTCAACTACAGTGTATCTTGCCTTTAGGTTTTGTCTCCCCCTCAACTTGCTTGTGTTCAATGTCTCAGGCTTTGGCGTGCCACTGACTCAGGGAGGGAGTAGTTGACAGGGGAGGTTTTCCAGGAACTGTGGATTGTAATTTCCTTTGTTCTATCTCTTTAAAACTGTCAGGGGTTCCAAAGGCGCTGGGGCTGAACCCAGTACCTCTTTTAATTCTTGCTTGTAAGATGAGTAGTGCAGTGGGCAGGTGTTCAGTCCATGTGGTATTGGGGTGCTCCTGTGAGAGCTTGGCAATCAGTTGGACCAACAAACCATTTAGACGCTCTATGTGTCCATTGGCTTAGGTATAGTAGGAAGTTGTGACTACTTGTTGGAGGGCATTCTTGGTGCAATACTCCTTCATGACATGCTCTACAAGCTTGGGTTTGTCATCTGTGATAAGACGTTTGGGCTACCCAAAGCAGGCCACAATTTCCTTGCCAATGAAGCAAGTGATGGTTGTGGTGGTATGGTTGGTGGTTACCCAAGCTACTGGCCAACAGGTAAAATAGTTGATGGCTATAATGATTTACTTATTGCCTAGTTTGTCTTTGGGGAGGGGTCCCACAATATCAAGGGCCCACTGCTCAAAGGGTTCCATGGCTTTGATGGGTAGGGCAGACTTGATAGGGGTAGGTTTAGAAGTGTTCTTTTTTTTTGCACAACACACTTGTTTTGAGGAGGTCTAAGATGTCTTGGAGCATACAGGGCTACTAAACCTTAAGCTTAATGATTTCAAAAAGGCTACATCCTCTGATGTGACCCAAGGTGCGTGGTAGTGTAGTATGATATCCCCTTGCTGTGTGGTGAGAATATAAGGTGTCTTCTCACCTGTCTCTTCCTGGCAGCAGACGTTACCAGCGTCAGTGGTGAACTAGCTCTTGTTGTCCTTCAGCTTGGAAGTTTCCATGAAATTAAGATCTTTGTAACAAGTAGCCTCAGGATGTAGATAGAGCATTGGCCAGTTTGGGTCTAGGCCATTGTCTTTTGTGATGGACAATACATACAGTCTGGAGAGGGTGTTGGCTGTGACATGTTTCTTCCCAGGCTTGTATTAAATGTGCAACTGATAGGGGGACAGGCGCTTGACCCAGCCTGCCTGGCATTGTGTTAAGTGTGACTGTGTATTAAAATACTGAAGCAACTCTTGATCTGTCAGGACGCAGGATGAAAAGGTGGCACCCTCCAGGTAACAGCGCCATCTCTTGATGTAGTGTACAATTGCTGCTAACTCTTTATCATGTATGAGGTAGTGTTGCTCTGAGTTGATGAGCTTCTTGGATTTATAAACCACGGGGAGGAAGACACCCTTGTCAGTTTTCACCCTTAGTACACCTCCTATGGCTTGATCAGATGCATCAGTCTTAAGTATTTACTGGTGGTTCTAATCAAGGAACTGCAATACAGGTGCAGTTGTAAGTCTCTGCTTCAACGTCTCAAAGGCTTAATTTATGACAGGTTTCCAGTGGAATTATTATTTTGTGTTTAAGAGCTCAGTGAGGGGTGAAATTAGTTCTTCAAAATTGGTGATGAACTTTTGCACATAGGCAACCATGCTTAAGAAGGTACACACCTGACCCACATCAGTGGGGGTGGCATTCTTGCAATTGCCTTAATTTTGGCAGGGTCAGGCTTTATTCCCTGGGCAGAAATAGTGTTCCCAATGAACAAGAGATCTGACCTGAGGAATTTGCATTTGAAAGACTTGACCTTCAGCTGGTTTTTACAAAGGGTGTAAAGGATAGCACAAAGGTGTTAGGGATGTGTGGTTTGATCTTGACTTAAGACAATAATGTCATCAAGATACACAGCAACACTTTTCCAATCAAATCTTCATATGCTTTATTCATCAACATGACAAAGGTAGGTGGAGCATTGGTCATTCCAAAGTTCATGATACAGCACTCAAACAACCTGTAGCGTGTGCAGAAGGCAGTTTTTGCCTTGCTCCCAGTGCATATGTGGACCTGGTTGTACCCTGCGGTGAGATCAATCTTGCTGAAGACCTTCACACCTGCAAATGTGTCAAACAGACTGTAAATTAGCGGTAAGGGGTATTTGTTTTTGACTGTCACTTTATTTAGAGCGCAGTAGTCAATTACCAATCAAAGGGACATGTCTTTCTTAGCTACAAAGAAGACTGCAGTCCTGTATGGCAAGAGGAAGGGGAAGACGAAGCCCTTATTGAGCACATCCACAAGGTGTTGACAGAGAGTCTTGTTTCCCTTGGGCATCAAGCAATAAAGAGGACATGCCTTGTATAGCAAACCTTACAATTAAACAGCATACTGTATTTCTCTTGGAGGAGACAACTGGTCTAATGTTTCACTGAAGACATCCTTGTACTCCCCAAGGAGTACTACAAGTGCTGGTGGAGGTGTGGTGGTTAAGAGAGGGGCTGCTGTGATTTTAGAGCAGATGACTTTGACTGAGAACTAGTTAAAGTCTAGTTTCCCCCTTTAAATTGTATGTACCTGTTTATGTTATTCTGAAAAACACAGTATCATGGAGTAACTTGCTCATTTTGACAGGATATATCTGAAACCCTACCCCATTTCTATTGAGGGTGATTACAGATGTATCCCAGTCAATGCAGGGACGTTTATGACAAAGCCAGTCAAGGCCAGAAATGATATTGTGGCTGAGCCCTGCTATAATTGTCCCAGAGAGCTTAACCTGGATGTTCCCCATTCTCACAGAGAAAGATACTGTCTCATAGGTAATTTCCACTCTACGGGAATCAGCTACTTGTACTGCCTTAAATCTGCTTGGCATTTGGTCTAATTGTTGAAAGTTGGCAAACACCTGGTCAACCATAGTGTGGTTGGCCCTGGTATCTACTAATAGTTTGTGGGTGCTCCCACAGAAACAGAAGGGTATGACAAGTGGGTAATTTTATTAGAGAAATGGCTTGCTTGGAGAACAGGGTTGTTGCTATGAACCTGGAAGACGTTTAGAGTTTCCACATCATGCACATTATAGTCGCAGGGATTTTTGGTGAGGAGAGACTGGGAGTGGGAGCCAAGCAGGGTTACAGAACCTCATGTATCTACAGCCCCCAGGCTTTTTCTGAGTCCTCAATCTGAGCTAACTGGAGCTCCCCCTTACAGGAGCGCTTAGCCCCATTCTCCTGCTGACGGGATTAGCAGCAGCCCACCTGATTGTGGGCACTGCCAGGTAGAGGACAAGACTGATGGGGTGCGCTGTTGGACATATGAAATTGCATTAAAGCTTGATTATTGGCCTCCACTATGGCCTTATAGCTTTGTCAATGGAGGTACAACGCCACACACTAACCCACTTACAAATATGGGGTTTGAGCTCATTGACTATGAGAGTGAGCAACCTGGTGTTTCTTTTGGTGACAGCTTCTGGGGTGGCATCAAGGGCTTGCTGTCAAGCTGCAAGGTATTTGGGGACAGATCCTGTCTGATAAAATATCTTTGAGAATGTCCCTATTGGGGATCGGAAGGAAATTTTCTTGGTGGGGAGTAGCCATATGGCCTGTACTCCATCCTTTCTTGGGGGAATTTTTCTCTTAGTTAGGTTGTAAACCAGCAACAGTGGTAAGTTCAACTCCCTGGTACTTGAAACTTTGTCAAGTACCAGGGAGTTAAGTGCGCATATGTTAATCTTTTAGTATTTTTAGCTTAACTGATTTTAAGCTAATTTTACTAGTAATATAGGGGTTCAAAACCAAAAATTGAGATTAAATTTACTCAAATTTGAGTCTATTTAATAATTTGGTTTAGCTAAAAGACCAATTTAAGAGGCAATTTATAAGTAAATTTACTAGAAAAAAATAAAATTACTTGTGTTTGACACTCTAGAAGAAAAGGTGATCAGTTCAACAATTTTTAAGCCAAATCCTAATTTTATTAATAAAATACATATGATCTTATATAAAATTTGTTATTTACTATTATATTTTTATTATTAGTGCCCATAGTCATTGATTAAGCTCCCAAGTATCACTATACTGGATTTAGTGATATAGACATTAATCAAATACCCCACTTGTTTTACATTATGTCATTTCTGGGTTTGTGGATTAAGTGGTGCCACATAAATTAAGTCCAATTTATTAAGAGATTTCATATGTAATTTATAAAAATGGAAACTTGACTCCCCCTCTGTTTGATTCTATCCACTTGCCACCCAATCAGTTTTGGATTTAACTAATCAAAGGCTTGGAATTAAGGCTAAATTAATATGTGACGCACTATGAGCGCCACTTGACACTCACCCAATTGACACTTTAACTTGGGGATTAGTACAGAGAGCTTCTTAATGTTGTAACCAACACTATGGTAAATAATTCACTCCCAGCTCCTCCCAGCATATTATTATCATTAGTAAACACCTTTCCACTCATTTACTTTTTTAACCTATGTTGTATTTTTTATTTTTGAGCATATGAAACTGCCTTGCTTTTGGGTTAACTTTCAAACCTGTTTTAACTTTAAGCAAGTTTTATATGTAAAAAACATAGTAAATTTGATTTTTCTGCTTGACTCTGGGAAACTTGACAGTGAGAATTCAGCTTTTTCCAGCTGATCAACAATGCCAAACTTGACACTTTACTATGTTTTGATTTTTTAACTCCTAATAAAAAATTCCACATAATAATTTTTTTGCAATTATAATCTACTACTCTTCCTTCTACTTCCCATATAATTTCCATATACTTTTTTATTTTTAATTATACTTTTACATTGATTTAACACAAAGATGTTATGCTGAACCTAACATCTTTGATGCTTCATCATAAAATCACTTATTTTCTATGCTTTAACCTTTATATCTATACTTTGAGCTTCTATTTTGCTTCTATTTACTTTGTTATGTTTTTTCTTGATAAATAAAACTTTATTTGTATAATTTTCATTTAACTTTTGCTTTGCTTTACCTCTTTGTGTTTGCAATATCTTCTCAAGCATTTTATTTAAAAAACTAAACTTTTATTTAGCCAAGATCATCTAAATCCAAGAAGCCTACCAAGCACTAAGCCCCCAAGGGCTTAAAAGAAACTGCCTTTACCCCCAAGTGTGTCAAGAAGCCTGCAAAGGCAAAATATCCTACTCCATCTCCCCCACCCCATCTCCTCCCACTCTTCCCCCCTTTACCCTCATCTTCCACTTCCTCTTCACCTTCTCCCAAAAACTCCTCCCCCAATAAACCTGATGGTGGTCTTACCAACCACTCCTTTTACCACTCAGAGGTTAACTCCAAGCCCACTGAGGAGCGCCGTACCAAGAAGGCAAAGGCTTTCAAGGAGCCCATCTCTTCTTCTGGTAAGAAAAAAGAGGCATCCAAGCAGGCCTCAAAGAACCCTTCCCCTCCCTCTTCCTCATCTGGCCCCCAAGATGAGCCTGAGGAGTACTCCAAGAAGTTCAAAGCTTTTGATCACATGGCTTGGGATTCACTGATTATTCACAACATTTGTAATGTGGACAGAGAGTTCAAAGTTCCTAAGTGCTTCCCCTGGTACTTCCCAATTATGTCCTTAAAGGGCAGCCCTGGTTACATTTCTGACAACTACATATTCAATTGCAACAACCAAAAGCATCAAAGTAAAAAAAAAGCACTTTGTCTGTGAAGATAAGCCTTGTGGGGCCCAGCTGAACACCAAGGGCTGGGAGCAGGTAACTGCCAAGAAGTGGGAGCACATTTTGAGCCCCCAATCATCTAATCACTCAGATGCTGAAGTGGTACCTTGTTCAAGTAATACCCACCTCCTCTCACCTCCGGGCATCTGATCTGGCCATAAAGGCCCTGCAGAATTTAAAACCCAACAATATTAAGTTGGTACCAACACAAGAGCAATTGGACAAGTTTGTTATCAACAAACAGATTGCTACCAATCCTCCCCCGCCCAAGGCCTCTGACGTTCTATTGGAGCTCATGCTCACTCATGAGCTTAAGCAGCTCCCAAGTGGGAAGTGCTTCCTCCTTCACAACAATGGGCCCAGCTCAAAGGATTGTATCATCTTCTACCAAACTCAGCAGAACCTGATGGAGTTGAAAAGGGCGTCAACCTGGCTAGTTGATGGTACCTTTGCCACTTGCCCCCAGATGTTCAAACAGCTCTGGATGATTCATGCCCAGATTGACATCTGGGTGATTCTACTTGCTTTCTTCCTTCTCTGGGGTCACCAAGGCCATTTGAACCCACGTGTTCTCAATCTTCCGCAGAGCACTTTCCCTCCTTTCCCCCAACAATAATGATGATAGCAAGAAGACCCCCCACACACCTGCACAAACCCTCCTGCCGCTGACAAGGACCAGGCTACCCTGGATTCAGAGGAAAAGATGAGGCTAAGAGCTCTTGGGCCTGCCATGTGCATTATGAACTTTGAGCCTGCTCAGTTCAATGCATTTGAGCAGCTGTTTAGCAGGTAGATGCAGGGGTATCACTTCCACTTCTGCCAAGCAGGCGCTTGTAATGTGCAGGCCCACACTGAGCTTAGTAGGTTGAGTCAGAGGGACACTTCAGACACCTGCAAATTTGTGCTTGCACAATTTAGTGCCTTGGCCTTTTTAAAGCCAGGGCACACTGCGCAGGGGTTCTCTCACAGAATCCCTACATAGCCAAGCATCCAGATTTCAAGACTTTCTTCAAGTACTTTGAGCCCCAGTGGATTGGGAAGGTTGTCACACAGAGGCAAGGCCTGTGCCAAGGCCAGTTAGAACATTTACTGGGCAGCTGTCAACAGGGAGCTGAAGACCACTTCAGCTCTAGAGGCTTATCACAAGCATCTGAAGGCTAACTTTGGGCTTCACCCAAAGTTCAACAAGTTCTTCTCCCTTCTTCAGCATGAGCAAGAAAAAAGCATCTTCAAGCTCAGAGATCTTGCCAACCGCGTCCCTCCCACCAACCTATCACCAGATCCACTCTCTTCCCAAAGACCATCCAGGGTGCAGCCAATCACAAGTATAAGGCCTCTGTGATCAAGCAGCAGCTTGAGCAAATTTCTACTGCCCTCTGGAAGGGGCTAAAATGAAAAAGGGGAAGAATGGGGAGGAATAAACTTGCTTGCTTCTATGGTTTTAACTTTAACTTTTTAACTTTAATTTCTACCTATTAGCTTTGATCATTTAGTTTTTAGTTTTAATTTTAAGTTTTTTTAATTTAATTAGATAGCAGTGATTGTTCTATGTATGCATGGTAAGTTTGAGATGAATATTTATAGTTGAAAGTGAGTGAAATATCTTAATTTTTGTTAATTTCCAAATAAAGCATATGATATTCACAGTTATGCTTATAAGAACTATATCACATAAATATTAATATTTCTTCATATTTTTTGTAACTTCTATTGCTGTGTTTATGTTTATTCTTGGTTCATTGGAATTATATTTTTTATGGTAATCAAAAATATTTAGATAATAAAGAGTGTAAATTACATAGTAAAATGATAAATAGTTGCTTATTTCTCTTTATTCTTATTAGTTAAGATACACTTTTTATTGCATTTTTGAGCTCTCTGGGATCAATTTAGTATACCCTAGCTGTAAGGATTAATTTTTTATATTAAAATTTTTCAGTACATCAAGATCTGTTAATTAAAAAAGTGTCAATTTCCAGTTGTCAATCAGGGAAAAATCATAATTCTCACTTTAATATAGTGTTAAGCACCAGGAAGTCAATCACCAGAGAGTTGAAATTATCACAGTTGCCTGATGTGGACAATTGTTGTGGACCAATTGACACACTAATCTTGATTGTTGAAAATTTCTCAAGAATATCTACATTCTTGTAAAGTCTAATATTAATAAGTACAATAATGTTAGTAAACTCTGGGCTAGTGTGCCTGAGATGATCTTGTACCAAACAGAAAAATAATAGAAAGTTAATGTTATTATGAGATAACTTGATAATTTGATACATATTAATACCTTTTAAACAAGGAGAACCATCATTAAATAGGGAATGTCATAGACTGACACACATCAAGATACTTTTTTTGCACATCTAAAACATATTCATATAATTTACGCATAGACAATGCAAAAGCTGATTTATAAATATAATCAAATTTGACTCTCTCTTTGTCCTTTAAAGCAGTGCATGACTCAGTATACTTTTTCTGGATCTTCATATTGGCGGCACTGTCTCATTTATATGAAGATAGACAAAGTTCTTTTTATTAAAACCACAGCTCCCTGATCACACGGTAGAAAAAGAAAAATATATGCCTTGATCCCAAAAGTAAACTGGATAATAAACAGTATATTTTCAAGTTTAATATGGCAGTCTCAGTTAATCCACTGAAGGATGGTTTATTTGTGCTTCTTTTTAAGAAGGGTTGATACATGCTTGGGTTTTTCCATCTGGAGAATTTGGCCAGTGTTGAAAACCCAGTTGTATAAATTATTGGCATATTTTGGATCCGCTTCAACAATATCTGCAGCTTCTTGAGACCACCTGTATCCTGTATCAACTTGATAAAGATAATGGGATTTATGTCAAAAATAACCTTCCAAGTAGGCTTTTTGACACAGATGGGGTGAGATCCTGTGCAGTGACTGGCAAACAAGGCATAAATACTTTTTGTAGAAGGCCATGACCTTCTTTAAAACCTGCTGCCTCTTCACAGTTCTATAAAGCCCTGGCTCTTCATCATTGTCTTGACCATCATTACTTACATATGGCTCATAGCTTGTGTCAAGCACTGGATTAACCTTATTCATCATGGCTGTTAATATCAAATCCCGCCAGTAAAGAGGGTTAAATACAAAATAAGTAAGCTCAACTTCCTTCTTTCTAACGTTTTTGAACGTGAAAACTTTGATACAAATTCTGGTTAGCTTTGGAACCCTATGGTTTATGCTCTGTGCCCTTGCACCCTGTGCAACTTGAACTGGTTGTGAAAGTGCAACCTCATCAATATTCCTCCCTCTCTCATATTTTTCCTGAGTTAGCACTTGTGTTGCACTCACTTGGTTTTTAGACTCACAGAGACACCACCAACTACAGCACACACTGGATGCATTGCCACTCTGTTGTTGCGTCCCTACTATTTTAATATAAAATAATTTACTAAATCAAGCCCAATCAAGATATAATACTGGTTTTGAGTCTTGCTTTTTATCTGAATAAGGTTATTTATTAGAATATAAACCACCTAACAACCTGTTTATACATTTTTTATTTTCTAATTAGTTGTTTTTGATTTTACATAACCTATTATAGAACTGATAAATAAATTCCAACCAATTCTCCTAATTTTACATCAGATTTAGACACTCAGAACAATATTTTTATGATTCATATTTTAATTTCTGTGATGTATTTTAGATACCTAGCCATTATTCTTGTGTAAAACTCATTTATACAACAACTAAGTAACTTTGATTCCTGGGTGAGTTTCTATAATTCTTTGTTTTTGGTTTGAGTTTTGACTTACTGCGCTTATGTGCATTTTATCACCAATTTTTATAGCAAGCATATGTACACCAAAGATCAACTCAAACCATTTTGTTTGTGATTTCATTTTTTTTACTGTATCTCAAATACTTTCTTTTGTAGTTTGAGATGTTAGTTGTACTGTTGAGCCATTTTTTCTATTAACATCCCAAATTATTGTTAACAGAGTAAATTTTTTACACTGATATTTGGACTTCATTTAAATCAGAGTTTATTTTGTTTAAATATGGGATATTTTTGCTTAACTCATAGTTTTGAAAACAGTGGGATACACTATTGTCGTAACTGTGCTGTTTTAGCAGAGTTACACGGGAAAATATTTAGAAGCTAGATAATAATCTTTATTGTGAGATAGTGATTATATAGTCAATGTGAATCAAGGATAACAGGAACATGATTGGTTATCACACAGTTGAATGAAAGAGGGGGTGGCTTGATCCTGGTAATGAGTCAAGCGCCAAAACAAGGTATGCACCATAAAGGATCATCATCTGTTCATGTTGTTGGATTTGGTAATTCAAGTTGACTTCCTAGTCTGGCTTTGAGTGACCGGATAGTCGGATTGCGGGTCACAAACCCGCTTGGTTGGAACCTTGCTGGCGAGTTGAGCCTGCAGTTTTGACACTATCTAGAAAAACACTATCTAGAAAATGCGTCCAAAAATGTGATCTAAAAACACCACATCTAAAAATCCCATCTCAAATTTCCAGCTAAACTGCGCCTGATAACTTTAAATACTAATAAAAGCCCAAAACCAGTTTTAAAAATAATATGAAAAATATGGCTAGTCTCAAAACCACTAACAAATTTCAAAACTGCAATAAAAAAAGAGATCAATTAGTAGCAATTATGATGCACAAAGCTTTAAAGTCACCACATCCCAAAAATGTGATATTTTTATATTGAAATTTGGCCTTATATTAAATATCTATATGCTAAAACTGATTTATAAAAATAATTATTTGGAAGGAAAACATGTTTATCAAAAAGGATCAGATATCAGGCTTTGGCCCCAAGAGCCTTGGCTATGCCTTTGAGATGAACAAGACGGCTTTCTTTAGAGTAGTAGGCTAAAACATATTTAGTGACATTAGTAAACTTGACCTGCTGGGCAGCATGCTTGGATACATCAGCCTTAATTTTGATGGCTTGGGAGTAAAGCCGGTCCCCACGTGCATGCTGGATCATCAGCTTATTGACAATGTCATTAAACTTTGGCTTTTTCACTTTAACCAAGTGAGAAAATTGATTTTGCCACCCTTCAAGTGAAGAGGTGGTCTTTGTGATCCCGTCTTCAACCTGCTTGTAGCAGTTCCAGTTGATTAAGTCTTCTTTGTTGCAGATGTGGCACTGCTCTTGAAACATGCCCACCCACTGGTACTCAAAGTATTGAATAAAGGGGGCAAATGCTTCTTGATGGTCCCCAATGTACTTGTCCTTGAGAAGCTCATTGTAAAAAAGGGTGACTTCTTTCTTTCTGACCATAGCCAGGGCAGCAAAGCAATTGAAAATGTTCTTGGCCTCTTTGGTGCCATCTTTATATACCAGCTCATTAAGGGCTGGATTTTTTTATCAAGCCCTTACAAAGAGCCTGGTGATAATGAAAATAGCAGCCCTGGGGCCTGCTCTTAAAGACTTTGATGAAGGCATTGGCCTGTGCTGCCTCAAAATCAATCATTAAAGTGGTATGGTAAGGAAGGGACTCTGGCATTTTTTTTGGATGTGGCATATTGTTTCTGGGTAGCCTCTGGACTGAATTTTCTCTTTTTGCAGTCTTTCTTCTCTGTTGGCTTGTCATCAAGCGGGAGCAAGATGCCATCAAGTTTTTCCTTGAGTATATTCAAGGCATTAATATAAGTCTCCTCCTTTTTGTTTGGGAGGAAGAAGAAGACAAAGGGAACAGTGTTGACATTGACCTGGCCATAAATGATCCAAAGCTGATAAAACAGCTTTGGGCAGGATGACAAAGTTCCATCTGCAAACCAGTTGTCACACTTGAGAAGGCGTGTGAGATCCTCCTGAGTTGAAAAGCATATGATGCGGTTTGATGCTCCTTGTCCATCATCATGCAGTAGGAAGGGCTTCCCAAGAACAGAAGTTTTCTGGTTGACCGTGAGCGCAAGCTCATCAATTGTTCTGGCACTGACACCAAGGTTTGCCTCAATTGAGTGTTGATCAGTCACGTACCGTTGCAGTTTGGCTTTTTCTCCAACTTCCTTTCTCTGATTTTCATTCAGATGTAGGAGAGCATGAGTGACCAGCTCAGATGCAGTCATTTCCTTGTTAAGAGGAATAGCTTGGCGCAGAAACCAGCGCATGAGGTAGTAGAGTATTTGATCAGAGCCCATGCAGTCATGCTCAATGGTCAGCTTCTTGACTTGGGTAAAGCCTATGGTGGTTAATCTTGCAGGGCAGCCTGGACCATCACACAGGTAGTGATGATGAGTCATATTCTTCTTCTGATCATTGCAAGTGAACAGAAAGCCATCTTTGACAAAGCCAGCACCCCCCTTTTTAGTCATGATGGGAAAGGAGTCAGGAAAGACGTCTGGAACTTTAAACTGCCCATTTTCATTGCAGATATTGACAACTGTATGTAAGTCCCACTCTAGGATGAGCTCCTCCTCTGAGGCAGCTGAGCTATGATCATCAGAGGTGTGATCAGAGTCTTTCTCAGGCTCATTTTTGTCATTGGAATGAAATTGCTGTTCCTGTTTGTCTGATAGTGAATGGACAAAGGAAGAGTGAGGAGGGATAGGGCTGTCAGCCTCAGGCTTAGAAGAAGGTGTGAGTGTCTTGGTAGGCATTTTTTTAATAGATTGCTTCTTGAGAGTTGCCTTAGCCTTTCTGGCCTTGGTGTTGGACTGCTTTGCTGACTTGGGAGGCATCTAAGGGTAAATTAATATCAAAAAAGTTCAAAGTTGAGAGTGATTTTCAAAGTATAAAATAAGAATCTTTTTAATATAAAAGCATAAAATATTTTTATAAATTCTTGTAGAGAGTAACTCAAAATACAATTCAAAAGAAGAAAAAAATTTTGCCTAAAAATTATTTTTTATTAGTAGCAAAAATATGCAAAACTTTAGGTTTTTTGGCCGCATATGTGTTTCTAGATGCTGTATTTGAGATGGCGTTGGCCAAAAGCATAAGAATTTTGCATATTTTTTATTTTAATTTAATTTATTCACATTAGAGCTACCACAACCGGCCAAAGAGTATATCTTGAATATCTCAAAAACTAGCTTATTCAACTGGGGTTATAAACTACTCAGCAGTTTAGAAGAGATCAAAAAACACATATTACAAATTTTCTAAAAACATTTTAAATTTTTTAATATAGTTAAAAATGAGAGTAACTTTAAAAATGAAAAGTGAAAACAGTCGATTTGTGATGGCTGTTGTAGATGTCATTCTATGACGCCATATGTAAAAACAGGTAGGTTTTTAGTGCCGCATTAATAGGCATCACCACTATTAGGCTCCTGGGAGCCTAGTAGATTTTGCATTGATGTGTTTTGCAATAGCATAAGCACCCCATTTACGATATAAAATCATTAGTAAAATATCTTAGTTTTAAAGCCTCAATATTAATTATTCATCTAAGATAAGGAATGAAACCATTATATGAAAAGTAGGGTTTTAAAGGCTGTGATATAGGGAGATATTACTATCAAAGTGGCATTAATTTGGGTTGATTTATTATATGAGGTCTCAAATTAATATCATATTTTATTCCCAGCTAACAAGGGAAAGGCTTGGGTTTACCAAAAAAAGTATAATAATTATTGGATTTTAGATGCTGTCTTTCTAGATAGCGTCTTTCATGATGGCATATTTCTAGATGGCATATTTTAGGGTATTTATTAAGTGTTTTAAACTTAAATAACCTTATTTGGATAACACCCTTTTTTGATTCATAATAGTATTTTTATAATGCGGTTTTTTGAGAGACCATATTAGAAACCAATATGTGAAAATTAACTATTTAATCCTTTTTATTAAGTTTTTTATTTTGCTAGAGTAAATACCAACTCTATTACAAAAAACTCTTGAGATGGTGTTTTCAAGATGGTGCACTGCAACTTGAAAACTACTGTACAGCTTTATTTTGCTTTTAGACTGCCTAATACTGATTTAGGCTGGATTTTCTGTTTGTCCTCACAGCTTTAAAAACTGGCAAATTAATATAATTTGAAGGCAGAGAATTTAAAAAAAGTACAATATAGACACAAAACACCCTTGAGTAAAGTAAACTGCATTAATTAAATAATTTTCATAAACCCCAAGCAACAGAGAACTAGTTTTAGCAACAATTCAACAAATCTAGTGGTCGTAAGCATTAAATTAATTGATTTTTAACCGTCTAGAAATTATAGCAGTTTGTTTTTTTCAAAATTACATAGCTTACTGATATTTAATTTACTTTTGATGTTGTCATTTGCAATAGTAAGTACAGTCTTTTAAGCATTTGACAGTAGAAGCATGAAATAAAGCAGCTACTCAGATATCTAAAGTTCGTTTCACAGTTTTATAAAGTAACAACAATTTACATTTTTAAGCTAGAGAGAGTTATCCTAAATATATACTATCATTTTTTGATTTGGGTGCTCTGTTGATATAGAAAAGCACATTTCGAAATACTTTGAAATAATCAAATTCCAAAATTTCAAGCGGCTAGAAACAAATTATTTAAAGGGCATGGGAATACCTCGTGCTATGTGCAATAAAAGTATGATAGAAGATGTAAATGAAAGAAAACAAAGTCATATATTACGAGCTCTTGTATGAATGTTGATGTCAGACTTCATCATAATTTTGACAATTACGAGGGTTAAGAGTTTTGTTAAGGCAATTCGATTTCATAAAAACTCGTAAGCTTTTTGGTTTTTTGATATTGTATCAGATCTGTAAAATTATCTAGTTTAATTTGCCGAACTTTCTGCTTACGTAGCGATGGCTGCTTGAACAGCCGAGTCTCTGATTTTCCATGTACTCCAAATCAGACTACGAATCTATAGCCTTTAAATAGAAGAACTGAACATTCAGTTTTCAGGACTCCACACTTCTCTTACAGGCCTTTTAGATAAAAGTAAATATTAACATCAATCCCTTATTTTAGATTCTCTTACTTAATGGCGTTATGAAATTGAAGTTTCCTTGTAATTTCAAGTTTCCAAAAAAACGTTTTTCAAAAGGATTTTAATCGAGAAACGTTTTTCAATGCACTTTTAAACTTCATATTTGGTCTTAAAAAATTCAATAAGCTTGCTGCTTCTTACCTGAAACCACGTTATTAATAGTCTATCTAACTTGAATAAAGCCTTTTGTTTTTTTCACTCAATGGCTTCCTCTACTACAGCTCAAGGTAGCGCCACTTCAGGAGCTGATCCCCGACGGGCCAAAACTTTAGCAGATTATCGTAAAAAGCTCCTAGAGCATCGCGAATTAGATGCTCGCCTTAAGGACCGTAAGTGATAACAAAAATGCTTCTTTTTCATCTTTATTAAATGAATTCTTAGTTCGCCTTGGTCTACGTGAGTTGGTCAAAGACCACGATAAAACAGATGCCGATATTAAGGCGCTGCAAAGTGTTGGTCAGATCATTGGTGAAGTCTTAAAGCAACTCGATGAAGAGCGGTGTAAGTTTCTTCCTACTTTTGACATGTCTTTATTTACTTTATAGCTCATTTAATTTGGTCTGAGATGTCACTATTTTGATGATATTTTTGGATATATATTAACGTTTCTACCAGTTATTGTTAAAGCCTCAAGTGGGCCCCGCTATGTTGTAGGATGCCGCAACCGCATCGACAAAGCTAAATTGAAACTCGGTTCTCGTGTAGCCCTAGACATGACTACACTCACAATTATGAGGCATTTGCCAACAGAAGTAGATCCATTAGTTTACAATATGTCTCTTGAAGATCCTGGAAGTGTTTCCTTTGCAGGGATCGGTGGTCTTGGTGAACAAATTCGTGAATTACGTGAAGTAAACAAACGATGATTCAGTCGTTAACTCATTTCAGGTTATCGAGCTTCCTCTGATGAACCCTGAGCTTTTCCTTCGAGTTGGTATCAATCCTCCTAAGGGAGTGCTTCTTTATGGTCCTCCCGGAACAGGGAAAACTTTATTGGCTCGTGCTGTAGCTTCTAGTTTAGAAACCAACTTTCTTAAGGTTGTTTCTAGTGCAATTGTCGATAAGTATATTGGTGAGAGCGCACGTTTGATTCGTGAAATGTTTGGTAATGATTGTTCTATTCAATGACTCATCTGTAGGCTATGCCAAGGAGCACGAACCTTGTATTATTTTCATGGACGAAATCGATGCCATTGGAGGACGTCGCTTTTCAGAAGGTACTTCAGCCGATCGTGAAATTCAACGGACTCTTATGGAGGTAATGCTTAAAGATATAAGATACTTACATGTTAGCTTCTGAACCAAATGGATGGTTTCGATTACCTTGGCAAAACTAAGCTCATTATGGCCACCAATCGCCCCGATACTCTTGACCCTGCCCTCCTGCGCCCAGGCCGTTTGGATCGCAAGATTGAAATCCCTCTCCCCAATGAACAAGGCCGCATGGAGATCTTAAAAATCCACGCAGCCCCTATCACCAAGCATGGCGAAATAGGTATTTTATCTTAGTTTCCTCTCTAACTCTATTTAGATTATGAAGCCATCGTCAAGCTATCTGATGGCTTCAACGGTGCTGATCTTCGTAATGTTTGCACAGAAGCTGGTAGGTTTCATATCTTATAAACGTTTAACATCTTAGGTATGGTTGCTATTCGCGAGGAGAGGGAGTTTGTGGTCCAAGAAGATTTTATGAAAGCTTCTCGTAAGGTTGCCGAGGCCAAGAAATTGGAATCCAAACTGGACTATGAAAAGCTTTGAAATCATAAACACACTATTTTAATGACTTAGGTTCATTCTGCACTATTTTATTTCTCTAGAATTCGTTTGTCTTTTATTTTAAAGGAAGATGCTATTATTTTTCAGAATGATGAAAATAGTAAAGAGCTTTAAATTATCTTTAAAAGTTAAACATATAAGGTTTTAACTGTATTCAAGTCCTAATATTTAAATCTGTGAGATTTCCAAGCCTTATAACATCTTATGATAGCAAGTACTTAAAACTTGGAGTTGTTATGAAACGTTAACTTTGAGCTGGACAATATTTTCAACGGCGCTGCTAAGATTGTTTATCTTACACTAAGTCAAGAGAATTTATATTCTCATGGGCCAACACAAAAAGTATTTAGCGTCATAATTGCCACGGTAGGTTGAAAATAGTCTGTACTAATGATAATTCAAACAACTTTAATCATTTCTGCTGTTGTTATTTTCAAGCAGTTCTCCGCGGGTTTCACCGTATAAAATAAAAATACTAAACTGAATTCCACTTTTTGGACCAATAGGATTAAAATCATGGAGCTATATTTTCAATGTATGTTCTGATATGGTGGAACACAAATTTTTTAATCTACAGCTATCCAAATATTTTAAGTGTGTTATAAGATTCTTAAACATTTCAATTTTTAGTAGCTGTATCTAATTTCAACTTCATGCAACCATAATCTGCATCTTTTAGCTGCTTTGATTTCATTTACTGGGGGTGCATCATTTTTTGCATGTTTCAATGGCATTTTTAGTACCAGTTAAGAAATCGTAGGATACTTAATTTAGTAAAATACTTGATTGCCATTTTCTTCTGGCACTAGGGCTAAGATATTAGCTGGCACATTTGCAAAGCTGAAACAAAATACCTTATCAATTTAATATTTATAAGTCTCAAGCTTAAATCCAATTATTTGAAAGGCCAACCAACTGTTGCAGCATCTTTGATTGCTCTCTCTCAAAAATTATTTCTCCAAGAAATGTCCCAACTACCAAATAGTTGATGGTAGTTCTACCATATTCTTTCATGTTGTATGAGAGTTAAACATTTTAAGTCCTATGAAGAACACTACCTGGACAGACCTCATGGCTTTTCTATCATACATAAACAGTATGTAGCTTCATGTGATAACATATAATTTTTTAACTCCTCAAAAAATAAAGTATCATTCTCTTTTAAAATGTTCTTTTATCTTGCTTTATATACTTTCAGAAAGTATATAATCAACACAACTAATTTTTATCTTTTAATCCAAAAATATGTGTACAAGGCCCCAAAAAGCCTCAAGTATTTAGTTTTCAAACTTACCCATCCTTGTTTTTTTGCTGTATATGAACTTTAGGAGTCAATTTTAAGAGTAAAAGAGAGAAAATAAAGTAAAAAACAATATAGTTTATTGTTTATTATTAGAAGTTATAACTATAAAAAGATCAGGTAAGCCTGGAGCTAACATGAGAAAAACAGACTACATTAGGTACCTGTAGAGTTGGTTTGATCAAATTTAAATTCCCTGGTTCTCATTAGCTTTGGATAAGCTCTAAAGTCCAATACAGAAAAAAGCCACAAAATACAGAAAAACTTTCAAAAGATTTAATGTTTATTTTACATCATTAATGTAATGTTTAAAAGTGTTCATCTACAATGTAAACCTTAATATACATTAATTATTGGCTCTCATACCATTATAATCTCTTAGCAAGTTAAATAACTTATTGTTATTTAGGACAGGTCCCAACATAAGCCTTAAAAAGTGCTCTTGTACATTAGATTAAAGCTTGCAAATAATTAATTGAGAAACCAATTGATTGAATTTTTTATTACAGATTCTGAAATTGACATCACTATTCTTCCCAAATTTTATTAGAAGCCCTAGGGACAAATAAAAGAGGAAATGACCAAAAATACACCAAAGCTTATCAAAAAGAATTTTAATTGACCTGCACTCCAAGTAGCTAAAGAGTTGTGGCAGTAAAAGACATCAAGTGGGCCCAAAGCTTAGGCCACTATCCAGAGCCTGAAATTAATCAATTGATCATCTTAAATGACCAACCAGATAATGCCAATGCCATCTAACCTGCAGCAGCTGACCAATAAAAAGTCACCATCTAGTCAAAAATCAGGGGTTTAGTAGAATATATATGAGAAAGTTAGAAACCCTTTCCTTGTTGATATCTCCAAATAAACAGCTGTTAGTCAATGCACTTTGAGAATCTTATCTTTTTAGGAGTTTATTACATTATTTCCCTTTTAATTTTAGTGCCATAAAATAAAAAGTAGCAACTAATTTAACTACAGTGCTGAAAAACTATTCAGAACACCCCTGCATTAGTACAAATCATTGTTTGTCCCAGTTACTTCATTAAGATACTTATATTAAAAAGTAGACCCTGCCTCTATGCCCTCTTTCCCACTGAAGCTTTGCTCATATTTGCCATCTAGCTCATCCAAGCAAGAAGATGAACACCTTAGCTGAAGGGCTATCCCTTGTCCCCACTTATGCACTTTATTAGTACAGCAAGCTTTAAGATGTCTATTTAACCATTCTAAGGTTCACTAAGCATGAGATCACTCATAAAAGAGCATAGCAGCTCTGGATCACTGCTTCCAGTTATATAATGCAAATAACACCTTCCATTAAGAGCATCTTTTATACTAGACTCTTCCTGTGAAAAGCATATTTGAAGCTGTTTGGCAGGTGAGGGCTGATATTGGCTAAATTGAGGTTGGTTACCTAATTAAGGTAAATAATTTTGTTTGTTTGTTGCCCCACTATGATGAAAAGTGTTTGTACAACTATAAGGCTTTATTTTTGATCTTTATGTCTCATATTTCTAATAGAAGATACATCTTTTAGTACTATAGAAGGGTAAAAATGTGCCCTGGGATGAATATTTTACATTTTATTGAAATCATGAGAACAAATAGGGCTGAAATACAGATGGGTTTCACAACCACAATAGTTGAAGTTTCTATGTCTTATAAATAGCTTTAAGAGGAACACTTAATGTTACTGTGTAAGCATATAGTGCCTAAACCCATCATTAGGGTGGCTGTTTAGAGAAGCAGCTGCTGAACTGAGTGATTTGGGGTGTTTATAAAGTAAACTTTGTTAATTTGCGCCAAAAGCTCATACTAATTACTTGGGTAAATAAGAGCAACTAACACAATATGTGCTAGCCTCTGGCAGTCCTAGTTGAGAAGATACCACTATAGCATAGATGCTCTTAATAGATAAGCAACATGCTAGGTTAACATTGCTTATTTGAGATGTGCTCAATAGATAAGGCAATATTTCAGGCTATTATTAAATAGTGTATGCCATCTTATAAAAATGTTGAAAGCAAGCTGAAACATTTCTCCAAAGTATTTTGCTACAGGATCAGAGTATAGAACTTTTTGACAAGAATTCTGTTTCTTGATTTTACTACAAGAGCAAGATCTTAGTAAAAATTTGAGTAAGACCCAAGAACAACAATTCACACAATAATTTACTTTGTAGATTAATTGAGTTTGAATTCAGGGAATTATTTTGCTAAAATAAGAAGTGGTTAACACTTTGGAGCACAAAGTGGTAACACTTCAAGTGGCTTGAGGAGTGGAGTATTAACTTCCTATTTGGATCACAGTAAAACTGTAAAATTTTGTAGGTATAAATTGTTGCAGCCATTGGATGACTTTAAGGCTGATTTACCAATGAATATATTTAGTTACAATTGATGCAACTGAACCAATGATAGTTCAGTATTTGATTGGGGAAGACAACAGTCCAATATATAGAACAATAAGAATAAGATGTAGTTTATTGAGGAATATTGTAATTAATATACCATATTGAGAAGCCACAAGTCCACAGAGGGTGGCACAGTGGCAGGTTTAATATTTGGTTTGGGCTGTAGAATAACTTGCACAGGAATCAGTGTGTCAAATCAGCAGCGCTCCTAGTTAGGAGATAGTGCTCCAAATTTGACATTTTCTTCAGATTGATCCATGCCGTTAAACACGTCATGGGGTATCTCATTGAGTGCCCCCTGTCTATTGTAAGATACTGATAAGGAGCGCCTTTTGGGGAAGCTTCAAATATGGGCTTAGGAAAGAAGAGAAGTATATTTTATTGGATAATATTTTAGACTTATATAGACTTGGGCTGTGGCGGAGATTTAGTCAGATCAAACATAGGGGTTGGTCATGTGCAGGATGGGTTCAAGTCACTGGATACTTGGATTGTCAGGTGATATTGCTTGGTTATCATTCTTGGTATGTCAAACATTATATTGGAAGGGCACTAAATTGGGCAATGGCTGGATGTTAATTAGGTTGGTGGTAGCCAGAATGCTTGTACATCCAGACCCTTGACAATACATTGGCAGGCAAGGATGAAAACTTAGTTACAACACCCACCTTGCCCCCTGCTTGTTGTCAGGCACCATGATTAGAACATGTGAAAGGCCTGGAAAGGTACACACAAAGAGATCTTGGTGTGAGGATGGCATAGCAGAGGCGCAAGAAATCATGGTGGAGGATCCTGGTATTTCCTTGGGCATCTTTGAGTTGGTAGGTGTGGTTGTTGTAGAAAGAAGATATCTTGAAGGACCAGAGGTGATTGGTTTCAAGCTTTGCAGAGTTGGTATTAAGGACGTAGACAGGATAACCTGCAGCATATCTTGCCTTGAGGTGTTTAGTTGCCCCTTTGATCTGCTCGTGCTCTATGTTGCAAGCTTTGGTACACCATTGACTTAGAGAGGAAGTAGTCACAAGGGGAGGTTTCCCAAGGACAGTGGACTGTAACTTCCATTGTTCTACTCCTGCTAGGTCATAAGAAGTCCCAAAGGCAAGAGCGCTGGGGCTAAACCCTGTATCACAATTAATTCTAGCTTATAAGATAAGCAGAGTATTATGAAGATGTTTGGTCCAGGCGTTATTTGGGTGTTCCTGAGAGAGTTTGGCAATTATTTGCACCAGGGAACCATTTAGGTGCTCTACACATCCATTGGCCTGAGAATGATATGATGTTGTGACTACTTGTTGAATGTTGTTCTTGACAAAATATGCTTTCATAATGCTACCTACAATTTCAGGCCCCCCATTGGTGATAAGACACTTGGGGCAACCAAAGCATGCCACAATCTCTTTGCCAATGAACCAAGTGATGGTGGTGGCAGTATGATTAGTGATTGCCCATGCCACTGGTCAATGGGTAAAGTAGTCAATAGCTGTGATGTGCTTTTTGCCCAGTTTATCTTCAGGCAGGAGCCCCACAATGTTGAGAGCCCATTGTTTGAAGGGCTCCATGGCTTTGATTGGCAAGACTGACTTGGGGGACAAGTTTGGACGTGTTTTTTCACACAAAACACACACCTTGAGGAGGTCCAGGATTTCCTGGCGCATGCAGAGCTACCAAACCTTATGCTTCATGATTTTAAAGAGTTTTTGCCCTCTGATATGGCCCAAGGTGCGGTGGTAGTGTAGTATGGTATCCCATTGCTGTGTGGTGGAAATATAAGGCATTTTCTCACCTGTTTCTGCCCAACGGCAGATGTTACCAGCATCAGTGGTGAACTGATTTTTGTTGTCCTTCAGCTTGGAGATGGTGACTGAGTTAAGGCCCTTGTAGCGGGTTGCCTCAGGGAGCAGGTAGAGCATGGGCCAGTCTGGGTCCAAGTTGGCATCTCCCGTAATGGACTCTATGTACAGTCTGGAGAGAGCGTCAGCTGTGACAAGCTCTTTACTGGGTTTGTATTCAATGCACAACTGGTATGGGGACAGAAGCTTGATTCATTCTGCCTGGCACTGTGTCAAGTGTAATGAGTATTAAAATACTGAAGCAACTCTTGATCTGTCAAGACCTGGGGTGAAAATGTGGCCCCTTCCAGGTAACAGCACCATTTCTTGAGCAGTGCACAATTGCCGCAAACTCTTTATCATGTATAGGGTAATGTTGCTCTGAGTTGGTGAGCTTCTTGGATTTGTAAGCCATGGGGAGGAAGACACCCTTGTCAGTTTTCACCCTTAGTACACCCCATGGCCTTGTCAGAGGTGTCAGTCTTGAGTGTGTACTAGCAATTCCAATTGGGAAATTGCAATAAAGGCGCAGTTGTGGGCCTTTGCTTCAATGTATCAAAGGCCTGGTCTCTGGCGGGTGTTCAGTGGAAGTGCTGCTTGGTGTTTAGAAGCTTGGTGAGCAGTGTAATTAGTTCTCTGAAGTTGGGGATGAACTTCCAAACATATGCAATCATGCCCAAGAACATGTACACCTGTCCCACATTGGTGGGGGGTGGCATTCTTGTGATTGCCTTTATTTCAGCAGGATTGGGCTTTATCTCTTGAGCAGATATGGTGTGCTTCAGAAATAGAATCTCTGACCAAAGGAACTCATATTTGGAAGGCTTGGACTTTAATTGATGGTTACAAAGGGTGTTGAGTACAGCGCAAAGGTGTTAAAGATGTGTTTTTTTGCTCTTAACTGAAGACAATAATGTTGTCAAGATACAAAAAAAAACACATTTCTTAATCAGATCTTCAAAGGCTTTATTAATCAACATGGCAAAGGTGGAGGGAGCTTTAGTCATTTCAAAGATCATGACACAACACTCAAACAATCTGTAGTGTGTGCAAAAGGCAGGTTTTGCCTTGTCCCCTGGCGCAATGCAGACCTGGTTGTACCCTGCAATGAGATCAACCTTACTGAAGGCAATTGTACCCGTGAGTGTATCAAATAGGCTGTCAATTAACAGCAAGGGGTACTTGTTCTTGACTTTCACCTTGTTTAAGGCACAGTAGTTGTTACCAGTCAAAGGGATCTGTCTTTCTTAGCTACAAAGAAGACTGTGGCCCCATATTGTGAAAGGGGGGAATGGAGCCCTTATTGAGACCGTCCACAAGGTGTTGATAGAGACTTTTGTCTTCCTTGGGAGTAAAGCAATAGAGGGGTTGTGACTTTGACAGCGGCCCTTATAGCTGTACAGCATGTTGTATTTCTCTTGGAGAGGGAAGTTGGTCCAGTGTTTTACTTAAGACGTCCTTGTATTCCTCAAGAAGCAATATAGTAGTTTTAAAATCAATGGCAACAACCAAAAATACTTCATATTTAAACAAAATGATTTCAGATTTAAGCAAACCCCAAGTTGGGCAAGATTCAGGAATCAAATGATTTAAATATTTTTGGTGAACAGAAAAATTGTCAAACTATAAACAAAATTTCACTAACAAAAAATATGAAATTATTTAAAACAGCAAACAGTGTAGCTCAAACTACAAGCAAAATGAACTGACAAAGAAAGTGAGATAGATTGACGCTGTTGCAGAATATATTGTAATTCAATCAGGATTCATACAAGCCACCAACAGAAGGACTAAAATTAACAAAATTAGAGCAATCTAGAAGCAAGATTTTAAAAACACAAAACAAAATGAAGTCACACAAGATGTCTAGTATGAGCAGCCTAAAATAGAAAAATAACAGTTTAACAGCCAATCAACAGCTATCCAATTTAGGAACAGAGGCATTTTATTCATTTTTATGGCTTCTGGTTTGTGTAAAATAATTTTGAGAAATTTCCAAATATGGACTCAAGATTACAATAAAAATAAATCATAAAATTTTAAATTTCTACTTTTAGTGATTTTATCCTAGGTTTTTTACAATGGTTTTTACTAGCAACATTTTTAATGGCACCAGCAACCAAGCCAGTCTCAATGAAGGCAAGGCTCAGAACGTGGAGGCACCTGTTTACACCCAAGCCTTTGAGGTGGGTAACAAGGAGCTGACCTGTACCTGACCCCTGACCCATATGGCTTTGACTTGTTTAATAGTCACTTTGCGTCTAACTCTGCCCCTCGCTCCCATACCCACTCCCACACAGGCTGCAAGTCAACCAACCAATCAGGATGGCAACCTTGATTTGGAACAACTTCCTGTCACCAGCCAAATTGCTCCTCCTACAGCCAATCAGGTTTAAGCTCCTGTGACCCAACACGCCAAGAACCAAATTATTGCTGTCTAAATTCTCCAAGAAATTGTGGCACTCAACCTGAAGAGTCTGTCCTGGGATCAGATTGCTGCCCAGTTGCAATTCACCCAAGCCACAATAATGCAGGAATTCAATAACTTAATGAATAAAGGTAATCTGATCAGGACAGCCAAAAAGCCAAACAAGGCCCTAGATGTCTTGGTAGATTCCATAATGCTGGGAATAATTTGCCCAAGTCAGAAAGCGCAGAAAGCCGGAAAGCCATTTACTGTAAATTCAGAACCTGAACGTAAAAATGCAGGATTGTCAAATCCTTGATCCAAATTTTGAATCACTTTTGCAGGATAGCCTTTTTTAATTAAATTGAATTCTTTGTATTTTTATTTGAATTTTTAAAAATGCAGGAACTTATAGACACTTTGCAAATTTCAAGTCAAACTGCATATTTCAAATGGACAAAATAGTTTTAACTGGAATCAGATTTGAAGTGTTCAAATACATCAACCATTTTCATTAAATTTACTATGTTTTTTGGAATTGGAGGATTCTCAAATCAAATAATAAATTCCATCTCATAAATTAATGCTACTAGTAAACTCAAATATTAATTGCAAGGACTGGAATCCAAATTGAATGTACAGTAAGAAACTAGGACAAATCAATCCAAATCAAGAAGCTCCACTCTGGATAAAATCAAATAAAAAATCTAATCTCAACAACCATGTTTAGACATTGAATTAAGTTAAATGTAAAATTGTCTAAACTGGAAATGATGCAATATTATGCACTCTAAATCACTATTATAGCAACCACAAAACCATGTAATGATTTATGAGCTACCCTTCTGATGACGCTGAAATTTTTTAAAAGTTTGTTTGGCCCCTGGCTGTGCCAGGGGCCAAACAAACTTCTTTTCAAGGAAGAAAGAAGGGGGAAGATAAACCATCAGTTTACTACACTATGTGTTTATGTATTGCTATTAAGGATGCTTGATTAAAGTTGATTTTAGAAAAAACCAATAATAAAATAGAATAATATATTAAAATCTATTTTTATCATGTTTTCTTTTCCTTTGTGTGTTGATAGTTCATTTGCTGTTGATAATGTGCTTGTATTTAATTGGATAGTTTCACCTCCAGTTGCCTTGGTGATAGGAAATCAAGTTGCCTCTGCAACCACAGCTGGTCTCAGGGAGGCAACTTGATTTCCTATTGCCAAAGCGTCTGGAGGTGAAACTATCCAATTAAATGCAAGCACATTATCAACAGCAAATCAACTATCAACACACAAAGGAAAAGGCAACATGATAAAAATAGATTGTAAAATATAAATTCTATTTTATTATTAGCATTTTTTCTAAAATCTACTGTAATCAAGCATCTAAATTTTAGCCGTCTTAAAATGTAATAGGGTGCTTTTTGAGAATGCCTATGATTCCTAAAAGAATTAGCACAAATTCACTCTAGATCCTTTAGCATCTTTTTTGAGACACCCATAAATTATATTTATTTTGAATTTACCTCATTTTTGATTTGAAATTTGGTTCTTGGATTTGACAATCCTGCAATTTCAGATTCTTTAATTTTCAAATGATGTCTATGATTTGTTTGATATACAGGAAATCTCAAATTTTACATAAGAATCCCACATTTCTGCTTCATGTATCCCGCATTTTTTTGTGTTTTGTCTTTTGTTAGTTGAGTTATCTGCTCAAGAGACTCAAAATTTGCCAATTTAAATGAATCAAAAATTCAAATTAAATGGTTGATTTTATTAAATATTTTATTTTTCACTCAGCTGAGTTGCCCGCAAAAGTGATTCAAAATTTGGACCAAGGATTTGACAATCCCGCATTTTTACATTCAGGCTCTGAATTTATAGTACTGAATTAACTGATTTGACAAATTTAAATCAAACAGTTGATCAAAAATGGGTACTTCTGCTCCAGTTTGCCATTTTGATTTGATTCCCCCTTGCAAACTGACGCTGATAAATCAATGTACTCTGAGAGTCACTCAATACAACCTTATTTATCAGCACAGTTGTCAGAAGTTGGTCACACAAGGGTTCTTTGTAAACTGAATTAGGTACTCACTTGAAAATGCAGAAGGAATAGGAGCCAAGGATCCAGGTGGTATTGCTTAGTCAAATTTTAATATAAATAGGGAAAATTTTCACTGTTCAACTCTTAAGAGTTGAGTCCTCCCTAAAATTTTTACTCAAATAAAATAAACATTCTACTGGTCCTCTTTAATTTATCATGCATCCTGTAGTTGGCCTGCTGTGCTACATTCCTTATAATTTGACTCACAAACAAATTATTACCAGAAGATGGGGTCCTACTGTTGGCACTTTGTTGTTGTCTCCTACCAATGTTAATCCAATGCCATCAAATCTTGGAGTTTTCCCTACTGTATCTGAAGCCAAGACACTTGCTAAACTCAATGTCCAGAATTCTATGCTGAAGATACCTTGATTCTCTCCCAGGCAATTTATCTTGGACTTTTTTTGGTTAGGATTAATCATTTTGCTTAATCCTAGTGTATATTTTGTAATTTTTAACAAACAGTATTTGAAGCTTTGTTGGCGGTTAATCATCAACTCAATGTGGATTTGGGTGGTGATTCCCCACCACATGGAGACTTCTTCCTACTATCCAATCATTACTGTCACACCAGAGTCCCAGATTAACAAGGCATACCTGATCATTCTCAATCTTCTGCAGCAAGACCCCAAGCTTCTCCTGATACAGGTCCAGAAGCAACTTGCGCACCATGGCATTTAGGTTTCTGAGTGCATGGTGCAGCTCTGGATGCACAGGAAAGTGGCTTCAATCAGGGTGCTGACTAATGTTGACATCAACCAATGTGACAGCAGTGAGGATTCCCCATATGATCCTGCCATCAACTCCACTCTTGTCTGATGTTTGACAAGTTTATCAGATGTCATCATGTTCATCTATTACAATTTATTGTTGTAACTGTGCTGTTTTAGCAGAGTTACATGGGGGAAAATATTTAGAAGCTAGATAATAATCTTTATTGAGAGATAGTGATTATATAGTCATTGTGAATCAAGGATAACATGAACATGATTGTGTTGATCACACAGTTTGATGGTGAAGGGGATGGCTTGATCCTGGTAATGAGTCAAGCGCCAAAACAAGGTATCCACCATAAAGGATCATCATCTGTTCATGTTGTTGGATTTGGTAATTTGAGTTGACTTCCTAGTCTGGCTTCAAGTGGCTGGATAATTGGATTGCGGGTCACAAACCCGCTTGCTCGGAACCTTGATGGCGGGTTGAGCCTTCTGTTTTGACACCCCCTAACTGAAGGTTGGCCTCCTCTGGGGGTAGGTTATCAGGAAGGTTATCAGGAGCCCAGATGCCATACTGGACTAATTGTTCTTCTGTGGCAGGCAGGGCAGTTTTGAGTTGTTTTTGTCTTGCTTTGCAGGGTCTCAGGCAATCATGGTGTAGGGTCTTGTTTACATTTTCCAAGTCCTTGCACAAGGTTAAGTGTAATTGTTGTTTACCTTTAGAAAAATTGCTGGACCTACTTTCTTGGGTTGTAGTTTGCTTTTATCAACATTAATGACCTAAACTTTGTCCCCAACTTCATGTCTATCTTGGATGGGAACAAAGTTTTTTGCAGACGTTCTTTTTCCTTTTCTGTTTGTTTGCTGTTAGCCTCTATAACATGAGGGTCTGAGCGTGGGGGGACTTTACTTGGGATTTTCAGTTTGGATCCTGTTAATTCTTGAATGATATTTGGCTGTGTGCTGTATACCAATTCAAAAGGGCTTTTTCAAGTGGATCTGTTCACTTGGGTTTGGCACACAAAAGTGCAACCAATAGCTGCTTATACCAGCTTTCAGGTCACCCAGCGGTGAGCTTGGCTAAGGCTTGCACAAGGCTGCCATTAAGCTGCTCTACACGTCTATTGGCCTATGGGTGGTATGGTGTTGTCACAGCATGTTTAACCCCATTTTTAGAAAGGTATATGTGGTGTTTTTGGAGGTCAATTCTTTCACTCCATTGGTTATCAGGAGTTCTGGCAATCAAAACTTGCTGATTATCTCTTATCCAATAAATTGTTGTACGTCATTGCCGGTGTGTGTCTTTACTGCTTAGGCTACTGGCCATCTTGTAGCAAAGTATATGGCAGTGATGATGTATTTCTTGTCATTGTGTTTCCCTGGCATGGGGCCAACAACGTCAAGGGCCCACACCTTGAAGGGTAGTTGCGTGCAAATGGGCAGTACTGACTTTGGCAGGGTTTTGCTTTTGGCAAACTTTTTGCATACCTCACATTGGTCTAGAACTTCCTGAATGTCTCTATATAGGGTTGGACACCAGGCCTTGTGCTTAAGGAACTCATATAGGTTTTGACTCTTTGTGTGTCCAAGGTCTCTGTGACATTGTAGGATAGTGTCTACTTGCTGGTGTGTGGGGATATAAGGAATGGCAGTACTGTCAGACATTTTTCTGTGCAAGGTCCTGTACACGTCAACAAAGAGATGTTCATTTTTGATGACTGTTTCTTTTGTTATGTTGATTGTGCCAGGAGGAACACTTTGTCCTTTGTTTTCAGTACTAAGAAAGGCCAGTCTGGGTTGAGCCCATTTTCCCCACTTGTGGCACAGACATATAGGTGTGAGAGGGCGTCTGCTATGGCAAGCTTAGGACCAGGTTTGTACTGTATGAGCATATTGAATCTCTCCAAGAGCTCCATCCAGCAGGCTTGGCGGTGAGATAGATTTGCTTGGGTTTTGAAATATATGAGTGACTTGTGGTTGGTTAATGCTGTGAATTCTTCCTGCTGTTCCAGATAACAACGCCATTTGACTAGACAGTGTACAATGACCAGCAGTTCCTTGTTATGGATAGGGTATTGACACTTGCCATCTGTCAACTTTTGTGATTCATAAGCTATAGGCAGGAAGTCTTTATCATTATTTTTTATTTGTAGTACTCCCCCAATGGATGCATCTAAGGCGTTGGTTTTCATTTGGTATTCCCTATCACGTTTGGGGTATTACAGGATAGGAGCTTTTATGAGCTTCTCCTTGAGGCGTCTAAAACAGAGGTCACATTGGGGAGTCCACACAAACTTGGATTTGGCGCCCGTTATGGCAGATAAGGGGACATCAAAACGCCACAGTCAGGTATGAAGTGGTGTACATAGACCACCATTCCCAAGAAGGTGCAGAGTTCCAACTTATCCTTGGGTGGCGGCATCTTGCAGATGGCCTGTATCTTTTGAATTTCAGGTTTGATATTGTCCTTTGAGACAATGTGTTCAAGGAAGGGCAGTTGTTCACAGAAGAACTGGCCGTTGGAGGGTTTAGCTAGCAGCTTGTGTTGTGCTAGGGTGTCAAAGACTGCTTCCAGGTCCTTGTGATGTTGCTCCACCAAGGGACTATAGACAATAATGCTGTCCAGGTAGACCAAGGCGTGCTTGCCTATGTGTGGCGCAAACAAATTGTTCATGAAGGTCACAAAGGTGGAAGGGGCGTTAGTCATGCCAAAGTTGAGCACCATGAATTTGTATGAGCTGTATTTAGTGTGGAAGGCTGTTTTGGGAATATCTTCCTCCTTAATGCAAATCTGGTTGTAGCCTGCAGTCAGATCAATCTTGGAGAAGACTGTGGCTCCTCCCAAGACGTCAAAGAGATCATTAATCAGTGGTAGTGGGTAACAATTCTTTTATGGTAACTTTGTTTAGGGCTCAGTAGTCTGTGAACAGATGTAAGGTGTTGTCCTTCTTGGCCACAAAGAACACAACAGCCCCAGAGGGAGACTGTGAGGGGTAGATAAGTCTTTTCTCCAACGCTTCCTTGAGGTAGGCACATAGGGCGTTGTCTTTATTTGGGGTTATTCTGTAGGTAAGGTACGCCTTGGGTACAGCTCCTTTGAGTCAAATGGAGTGTTGGATGTGTTTCTCTGGTGACAACCCTGGTAGAGCTTCCTTGAAGATTTCTGGATGGCAGCCACAATTTTGCAATCCTGAGGCGTGAAGATATCCTGGTGATCTTTGAAGTTTATGATCTTGTACTGGAAGGAGTCTCAGTCAATTGCCTTCACTTTATCATTTTTGTCCAGGGTCTCTGTGATGCAAACAAACACATGGTTGCGTAGGAGTTGATCCACTGATTCAGGGTAGATCTGGTGGTTGACACCTTCACGCTTAATGGTCAACACTGAGGTTGCCCAGTCTATGTGAGGATTGTTCTTTTGTAACCAGTCTAACCCCAGTACAATGTCAAACTTTGGAAATTCAATGACGGGACCTTGGATGGTGGAGTGTACATTCTTGAGCATGACGTAAAAAGGGGGCAGTTTCCCTTGTCATAGCAATGTGATGTTCATCAGCCAGGAACACGTTTTTAATCCGCAAAGGATTAGTGACTAGCTTGAACTTATCTAAAAAGCTGCTGTTGACTAGGGTTCAATCTGTGCCCAAGTCCAGGAGTGCCAAACCTGTGTAACTGCAAAAACGGAAAGGATAGGACATCAGTTTATTGGGATGTCTGGCAATGATGTACAGTACCAGGTCCTCTGAGGGTACTTGGATCATTGGGCATTGGTCCACATACTTGAGTTGGTACTCATCATTTGGCAAACCAGGAGTTGTGTGGGGAGAGCTTGGCTTGCTTAGTGTTCTCTCCTGGGCTTTTCCCTTGTCTTGATTGCCTTGCGTGGCAGTGACACAGAAATGGGTACAATTTGACTGGCCATTGTTCTCACTTCCATGTCTGTTTGAACCTGTGGGTTTATGGTTGGTGTTATTCCTGTTGCTTCCAGGGGTGTTTGAGTGGAGCGCCTGCCTGTGTGGGAATCCTTGGGTCTCTCTTGTTTTCCAGTTTGTGCCTTATGGAGGGCGTTGGATGTTTGTTCCACTTTCTCCGCTTTGCAGTACAGGCTTTGTAGGTTGGTCATTTGGTCCAGGTTCACATGTCTCATTACATGTGACTTAAGGGCGTCATAGTACATGAGGTATGTGGCTGGGGTGTCAAAGGCCATGTTGAATGGTGCACAAAGACAGAGTTCCTTGTAGGTGTGGTTGAGTTCCTTCACAGTGCCTGTCTGGGTTAGGTTCTTTACTTGGTGTATGAACATGAGTGCTGTGTACTTAAGCACAAATCTTGCCAGGAAGTCTTGCTTAAATGTTTCCCAGTTTTTGTTGGTGTGTTCTTTGTGCCACTTGTCACACCAGGTGCCCGCGTTATGGGTCAGGCGGATGGAGATTTCTGCAATCCAAAATTGTTGTGGGCATTCCATCTGGGCCAGTTTTCTCTGGGCGGACTGGATCCATGCAGCAGCGTTGTTGTTGTTGGCCCCAGAAAAGGGTTCCAAGGCAGTGCTTTGCAGTCTTTTGGCTATGTAGGCAGGCATGGTGCTTTTATTGGTTGGTTGCAGAATAGAGGAGGGAGCCTGAAAGAAACCTTGTGCAGACATGGCGTTGAAGGTGGGTAGTGGAATCACCATGTTCTGGTACAGGAAAAAGCCATCAGGTATCTCAGTACCAGGGGTGTACGGGGTCCAGTCCAGCGGGAGGCCAGACATAATTCTGTCAAGGATTTGTTGGCCGTGGCACGTGTGGGCAACAGGTGGAATTTTTCAAGATAAGGTAGGATTTACAACCTACCTGTGCTACAATGTTGTAACTGTGCTTTTTTAGCAGAGTTACAAGGGGAAAATATTTAGAAGCTAGATAATAATCTTTATTGTGAGATAGTGATTATATATTCATTGTGAATCAAGAATAACAGGAACACAATTGTGTTGATCACATGGTTTGATGGTGAAGAGGGTGGCTTGATCCTGGTAATGAGTCAAGTGCCAAAACAAGGTCTCCGCCATAAAGGATCATCATCTGTTCATGTTGTTGGATTTGGTAATTTGAGTTGACTTCCTAGTCTGGCTTCAAGTGGCTGGGTAATTGGATTGCAGGTCACAAACCTGCTTGCTCAGAACCTTGCTGGCAGGTCAAGCTGCTGTTTTGAAATTATCAAGTGCTTTTGATAATTTTGGTGAGCAAGGACAAGCTGCCACCAAGAATAGAAGAAAGAAGGTCAAGAGGGGGACTTTATTGGTGCAATTCTGTCTGTTTTGGCCAAGAGTTTTGTCTACTATTGAACAAACCCTGATTTTACCAATGGATAAAAGTATTGCCACATCTTTGGCAAATTGCTCAACTCCTGGGATAGCTTGAATTTCAACCACTGGAATTTTCTTGAATCACCAGATAGAGGATAGCGCCACTGCCCTTGAGGCCATCCAAGGATGAGGGCACCAGGCCTCTGTGTACCCAGCTGGCCACACAGATATTCCTCAGGCCAATGTAGTGTTCTTAAATATTGGAGACACAGTCTGGCAGCGCCGCCCACAGGCATTTAATGATCTATAATTGGTGTCCTAGACCATGATTCTCTCTTTGGTTGCCAAATAATGGCTGACTTGTTTGCCCAAATTGTCTTCTATGTGAACATGGGCAACCAATCATGTAAGGACAAGTGCCTCCCACTCTGTGCCACTGCCACCTACCAGCCCATCCAGCCAATGACAGATAAGGAATATAAAAAGCGTTATATGGCAACCATCACAATAAATCCTCCTGCCTCTACCCCCACCACCCCCCACCCCCCACCTTCTAGCCCCACCCACCCAATCCCAGCCCCCCAGGCCAGCTTTACCTCTAAAACTTCCTTACTGTGCTATTCTGCCTACTAGGCATCACTCTTCCCCGCCCCAATAAACCCCCTGTTGCCAAACATTTTCTATTTATATTATCTTTATTTTGAATTTTAATTGTTCATGTTCTCTTTATTTATAGTTGGTTTTGTTCTTTATGTTCAGCTTATTTCTATAAAATCATATATTTACTATGCCATGTGTCTAGATCCAGAACACAGTTATTTTTAGCACCTATACACAGCCCCTTGTAAAAATATTAACAACAATTTGGTGATCAGCTAAATTGTTGTTAATATTTTCACAAGGGGCTATGCAAAGTGCCAAAAATAATATGGTAATTAAGGAAACAATGCCAACACAAAGCAAACAACATATATTGAGTTGAGTGTAAAACATATACAAAATGGGTAAAAAGGTGGGATAAGTAATAAATGGGAAAACAAACAGGGATAAACAAAGAGGCAATAATATCAGAATAACACATAGTTTGTTGGGGTGAAAAAAATAAAAACATATGCAAAGGTTAGTAAAAAAATCAATGAGAGAATTGGAGAAATTATTGAAGGCCCTTGACTCTGTAATTGCAAAGATTAAGGAAATTGACCTCAAGGCTAAAGAAAAGGTCAAGTCTGCTGCCCTAACAGGCAAGAAAATCAACAAGGTGTCTGCAAAGGTGCTCATGGTCAAGATGCCTGACACATTGGTGAAGACCATTGAGCAGTGCTCTAAACATCCAGAAGACTTTGGTTGAGGGCCTGCAATTTAAGGCGTAAAATCTTTCTGCACCATCTGTCTGGGTTGACAACCCAGAGATTTATGAACATCTCAAACCTTCCAAGCGCGCTAGAACAGATGATACCAAATTGCTGATGCAACTTCTTGCACCAAGGATGGCTAAGCCTGCCAAAGCCACCAGAAAGGAAGACACCAAATAAGGTAATCTAAAAATAAAAATAAATTAATAAGGATTATTAAACTTTTACTCTTTTTTTAGAAATAATTGATGGCGTAATACACCAGGCCCTGGTCCCCTTTGTCCCTGCCACGTTTTATGCCAACTACGCCAATCATGTGGCAAGGCAGCTGGCATTCTCTCCTCCCATTGTGTGTAAGCTCAAGAACCATATAAATGGTTTCTTCCTGATGTTGCAGGACGTGCTCCTGGGGCTAACACATGGTGAAGGGCATCTGAGTGGGCAGTTACTGCCTACAATGCTGCCCAATTGCTCCGCCTTGACCTGGTGGTCCTCAGTAGAGTTTACTGTATAAGCTCAATTGAGCTTGTTTAGGACGTCATGGAGACGCTCTCATTCAAAATGTACTGGAGATGGGCCAGGCCCATGTGGCTGCTTGCTTCTGCTTCACAATGGAGCTCACCATCTCTTACCTCCTGGAGAACTTTGGGTGTGTAGTGTCAAAACTGGCTGTTGCAAATGCAAAAGCTGTTAAGAAAACCAATATTCTCCTGGCAGACTTTGGGCTGGCCTAGAGTGCTGATGAGACAGGGCTCTCATTAGCAATGGTTCTCACTTTTGCAAAGACAAAGAATGAGAAAAAGATTAGTGCTGTATTTAACAAATTTTACAAGTTCACAGAAGCTTTTTCTGGGCAAAGGCTTCATCTTGTGGTTTACCTTGGGTATCTTATTCTACTTCAGGATAGGCACAAATGTAGAGGATCTTGATGGGGTCCTTCTAGGAATTGACAAGGCCAGGCAATCCCTGGACAAGAAGAAGGTCCCCCCTGGGTACAACTTGGTTAACCATGTGATTCAGGACGCACTGGTCCTGGATAGTTATATACAGATTTGTAGCCCCATTCAAAAAGCTTCTCCTGAACTCCCACCTGAATATCCTTTCTTTTACAAGAAGGTGCAATTTTTTTTGACATAAGAGTATCCACTGTACATGGTGTGGCAGTGGAGGCTGTGCACCACCCCCATTGCCATGTGGGTACATACTGCAGAACCCATTATCAGCACAACTAATAAAATCTCTTTCCCTCAAATATAATTCTAAACTTTAAATTTTTACTTTTTATATTATTTAATTTTTCAAATGACTTTTATTTTAGTGAACTATTACTTGGACAAAGAATCTTATAGAAGGTCTTTATACATGTGGAATAATATCTGTTAATAAAAATCACAAATACTTTCACAACATCTTTGATTAATCCCTCTCAGAAAAGTAATTCACCAAGTGATTCCCTGAATAATCATTAAGTCTGTGGCACTCCTATCAATTGCCCATTTATTACAGGGATCAAACCTTTTGATTACTAAAAGGAACACTACTCAGACAGACCTCATGACTTAAAAGGAATAATTACTCAGATAATCCCCATGACCTCCATGACATACATGGACAGTATGCGGCTTTTCATGATACTATATATTATCCTATATTCATACCCAATAAAGAATCATTCTCTTCTTAATTTTCTCTTTTATCTTGTTTATTATACTTCCCAGAATTATATACTTGACAGTGGTAGCACAGGTAGATTATCCATACCTACCCAACTTACAAGAAAATATTCCTCCTAAGAAAAAGACCAAGCAATGGTACTCCCTAACAGCTGGAGAGACTACTAGGAGGGGCAAGACTTCCCCACAGGCCTTGTCATTTACAACAATGTACTTGTACCCATCAAACAATACAACACTCTCAAAGCCTGCATATTGTTAACCCAAATCACAACAGGACCTCAATAGCCCAAAAATCCTAACACTGTCTTTCAACGCTTACACACAGCAGAAATTAGAACCTTTGTAGGGCTACATTAGGAAAATGCCAACTTTTATATCAACAGCATGCAAAGAAAGTTTACCCAAGTAGGCTACCCCCACAAACTCTGGGCCAGTGAAGTCTCTCTCCGCGTCACAGGAGCCGCCTTGCGTTTTGTAAGTGAGTGGCTTGAACAACACCCCAATCAAAACAAAAACTGAGACATGTTCAGAGCCGCCTTCCTTGACAAGTTTGCCATGAAAGATTCTGATCTGGTAATCATGACTGAACTTTGAACCTTCAAAATGACAGGAACAATTGAGGACTACATTACAGCATACAAAGGATTACATGACCAAGCTCCCAGCATCATCAACTTTGATGAGCCAGGACCTTGGTTGGACTTCTACAACAGCCTCTCCACACAAATCAGACGCCAGTTCAACATGACCTGCTGCAAGAGCCTCAAATACTTATTCTTGGAAGGAAAAGACATAGTGCAGAAGTCTGACAACTTATACATAATAAACAAACGCAAGGAGAGTCCCACAGCCAAGAAGGACCCACAACCAAATAAACAAAATAACCAAGTCAATCACACCCAACCTCAAAACAGGAATTGTACTTCCCAAGCCAACCAGGCAAGCACCAAAGATACCAACAAGGAGGGAAAAGCTCAGGGGAGTGCTTAGGCAAGCCACCCTCCCCCAACTCACAAGACTTGTACAGGGATCAAGACATGGACTCAATCACCATGATCCAAGTACCCTCCAGCAATCCTCTACTGTTTGCTGCCCAAACTAGAAATAAACTCCAAACTTATCCTTTCCGCTTTTGCAGATACCAGGGCACACCACATTATTTGACACTGGAGCAAATCAATCCCTTGTTGACAAAAAAAATTTCCAACCTTATGAAATTATCAACAGTCCAAAGCAGTGTCAGGAGAGTTATCATGGCAGATAACAGAAGTACACCAGTCAACCAAGAAGCAAAATCCTTCTGCGCTCTGATCAGAGATGTGCAAACTACGCTTAATGGCCCCATCATACCAATCCACAAATATGATGTTATACTTGGTCTGGGTTGGATGAGAAAGACTAAACCCCACATTGATTGGGACAGTGCCACTCTCACAATCCAGCGCAGCAAAGTACACCACATCTACCTGACTCACCTTGACACTCTTATGAGAGACCACATGTTTGTAAAAATCATGCAAACAGAAGAGGAAACTGATCCTAGCAAAATCAATTTGAACATCTTCACACATGAAATTATCCACTTTAAGAATACAGAATCCAGACGTGAACAGGACTATATCTGAGATCAGCTTGTCAAAGAGTTCCCTTCTTTTTTCAAGAATCACTACCAGGATTACCACCTAACCGTGGCATACAACACAAGATAAAACTCAAGTGGAGTGTACCAAAAGCACAGCCTATCTATTGCCTCACACCACAAGAGGACAATGCTCTGAAAGCCTATCTAGATAAAGCCCTTGAAAAAGGCCTCATTAGACCCTCAAAATCACCCTTTGGTGCAGCTGTCTTCTTTTTGGAAAAGAAAGACAGAGGACTCTGCCTGGTCATAGACTGCAGGGCGCTCAACAAGGTCACAATTAAGAACAGGTATCCCCTGCCCCTGATTGAGGACCTTTTGACGCCCTGGGGGGTCCCAAATCTTCACAAAAATTGATCTGACAGCAGGTTACCACCAAATTTGTGTGAAACCTGAAGACATCCCAAAGACTGTGTTCAGAACCAAATACAGATTCTTTGAATGTGTTGTCCTCAAATTTGGCATGAAAAATGCCCCTAGTACCTTTGTGACCTTCATGAAAAAAGTTTTCAAAGAACATATTGGGAAGCAAGCAATCATCTACCTGGACAACATAATCATTTACAGCCCAAACTTAAAGCAATACTGGGAAGACGTCTGCCTGGTTCTCTGCACCCTCAAAGAAAACCAACTCATTGCCAAGCCATCAAAATGCAACTTCTTCTTATCTGAACTCCTCTTCCTCAGCCACATTGTCAGCAAGGACGGGATAAAACCAGATCCAGAGAAAATATGCACCATAATCAAAATGCCAGCCCCCAGGAATAAAAGCAAACTCCACACCTTCCTAGGCATGGTAGCCTACATTAGAAAATTCATCCCTGACTGGGGTGCTCTGATGGCCCCCTTGTCAGCCATTACAGGCAAAACAACCAAGTTTGTGTGGACACCTCTACAAGATCAGCATTTCTTCCAGCTGAAGGAACAAATGATTACTGCCCCCATCCTCCAATACCCAAATAATGAAAGGGAAATACAAGTTGGAAACCAATGCATCTGACTGCGCCATAGGAGGAGTACTCTGCATCTAAACAGAAGAGAAGGGTTTCCTCCCCATGGGGTACAAATCAAGAAATCTATCTGACGGTAAACAAAGGTTTCCCATTCACAACAAATAATTGGTGGCCATCTTACACTGCCTTTTAAAGTGGTAATGCTATCTGGAAGGGGCTCAAACATTCAAAGTACTCACCAACCACAAGTCCCTAGTGTTTTTCAAGACACAACAACACTTCAAGAAGGCAAGCCGAGTGGATGAGTCTCATACAGAGATGCCCCATGCAAATTGAATACAAACCAGGCAAAGAAATGCTTACTGCTTATGCACTTTCAAGGCTATACAGTAAACATGCCCTATGTGTCAATGGGGACCCCAATTGGCCCATGCTTATCATGAGGAATCTCCAGGAAGGCTTCCCACCAGGAACATCTATGGACGTACAAGAAAAGGTCCTTAAGAACAAACATCTGTTCAAAAACGTATATGGTACCTTACACCAAATACTTCCAAGTGGTGACACTGCACCCTACGTTCCGTCAACTCAAAATATTGACACCATCCTCAGATATCACAGAGATCTGGGAAACACCCATAGCAGGAACTTACACAAGTACCTCAAAACACACTACTGGTGGCCCAATATGCTGGATGATATCAAGGAAGTACTGGAACAATGCAAAATCTGTGAGAAGTACGCCCAAACCAAGGCACAATCCAAGTAAGTACTAACAGTATCCATCACACAACCCTTCAAGGTATGGTTGTTGGATATTGTGGGACCAATGCCTGGTGAAAACAAGGGTAAAAAGTACATCATAACAGATATTGACTATGCAACCAGATGGCCCATGGCATAAGCCACAAAAGAACATAAAGACAAAGATGTGAGACAATTTATTGGAAAGGAAATCATAGGCAAATTTTGAAAACCCAACCTCCTGATCACAGATGGAGGTACCAAACTCAAAGCCATTGACACCAATATCTACCTTGCCAAGAACAGAATAAAACACGTCACTGCTAGCCTGTACCACCCACAAGCAAATGGACAAGTAGAGCAACTAAACAGCTTACTAGTGGAAGCCCTCAGTAAGTTATCTGCTAACAATCCAAAGACCTGGGTTGACATGTTGTCAACTGCACTTATGGTGTGCAGAACACAAGTTAATTGAAATACAGGCAAAAGCCTGTACAAGCTTGTCTATGATCATAAACCTGCCATTGTTAGCACTACATCAGGACTGTGATTACCTCTGCCTAAGAAAGTGCCTGGCAATGATGACCCTGACATACATCACGTCAGAAAGAACCAAGAGGACAAGGAAAAAGAAAGGGTTTAGAGAGAAGCAATCCTGTTACAACAGGAAAGATTCCTAAGCCAGAGACAAAATCTGGGTTATTAACCACAACATGCATAAGCTGGATCCAGGTTTACGTGGGCCAGGCATTGTCATGGACATCAAACCTAACAATACTACCTCACCAAGGGAATCAGGACTTAAATCAAACTGAAACATATGCACCATGACCAACTCTGCCTGTGAAAAGCCAGAACAGCCCAAAAAAACTCCAGACTTCCCGTCCCTAACACTAAACTGGGTCAATACCAAGCTTGCATCCCTGACACTTTAAAGAAAATCCCCAAGTCTCCGCCTTCCAGCACCCCAGAGGGAGATGTTGCAACATCTTCAATTACTCCCTCTTGGGGAATTAACACCGCAAGTAGTTCACCAAATGAATCACCAAGTGACTCACCAACTAATCATTAAATTGGTGGCACTACTATCATTTGGCCATCTATTACAGGGATCAAACATCCAGATCCTAAAAGTAACACAACTTGATTAAGCCTCATGGCTTAATAGGAACATTACTCAGATAAGCCCCATGACCACCATGATGTACATGGATAGTATGTGGCTTTCCATGATACTATATATTATCCTATATTCATACCCAATAAAGTACCATTCTCTTCTTAATTTCCCCCTTTATCTCATTTATTATACTTCCCAGAAGTATATACTTGACATGACCAAGGGGGAGGTGTAGTGAGCTCAGAGTGAATGACCTCAACTGAGCACTGATTGAAGTCCAGATTCACCCCTTTGGAATCATAGGATCCTGTCTCCATGAGTTTTACAAGCATGGTGTCATGACATAGCTTGTTTATTTTGATAAGGTATATTTGGAAGCCTACTCCATTCCTGTTGAGTGTAATCACAGAGGTGTCCCAGTCAAGGCCAGCAATAATATAGTGGCTGAGTCCAGCCATTATTGGTCCAGAGAGCTTAACATGGATGCTCCCCATTATTACAGAGAAGGGTACAGTCTTGTGAGTGATGACTAATCTGTGGGAGTTGGCCACACATACTGCCTTAAAGTGGCTGGGAACTTGGTTTTTGCCTGGAATAAGCAAATTCCTGGTTAACTATGATGTGATTGGCCCCATTATCTACCAAAATTCTGTGGGTGTTCCCACAGAAACAAAAGGGATATGCCAAGTGGGTGATTTTATTTGAGGAATGACTGGTTTGGAGGACAGGGTTGTCACTGTGCACTTGGAATATTTCTAAGGTCTCTATCTTGTGCACATTGTAGTTGCAGGGACTCTTAGTGAGGGGAAATTGAGAGTGTGGGTCAAGCGGGGTTGCAGAACCTCTTTTATCTACAACCCCCAGGCTTTTTCTGAGTCCTCAATCTGTGCTAGTTAGAGCTCCCCCTCACAAGGGCATTTTGTCCTATTTTCCTGCAGAAATAGTTTGGCGGTAGCCTACTTGGTTGTGGACGCTGCCAGGTGTAGGACAAGGTTGGGGGAGATCATTGGATCTACAGAATCCCATTGAGGACTGGTTGTTAGCTTTCACAGTGGCCTTATAGCAGTCATTGATGGAGGTGCAGCGTCCTACTGGCACCCATTTACAGATATGGGGCTTTAACCTATTGATGATGAGGGTGAGTAGTATTGCATTTCTGTTGGTGATGGCTTTGAGGGTGGCAGCAAGTGCTTGCTGTCAGGCGGTAAGGTACTAAGGAAGCCGCCTGTATGTTTGATAGTAAGTAGAGAAATCACCACTACAATAGGCAAAAATGTTTTGCTATAGCAGGACTTGGTGGCGTTCCTAAAGGTTGCCCAAGTAACTTTGTGTTCCTGGCTGACCCAGTTGATGAACCATACTGCAACAGGCCCTGTGAGATGCTCAGATGCAGTTAAAACTCACATGGGTTCTGGTACTTGGTAATTACAGAGGCAGGGTGACACTTATGTCCTGTTGTCCCAGGTGGAGTCAGTTTTAAACGCTGGTGAGCACTAGCTGTTCCTGGTATACAATGTACCCTTGAGGATGTCCCCATCAGGGATAGGGAGAAAGGTTTCATGGTGTGGAGTAGCCATACAGCCTGTAATATGTCCTTTCTTGGGGGAATTTTCTTATAGGTAGGTTTTCAATCTACCGCTGCTATCACTGTTGCAACTGAACCAATAATATTTCAGTATTTTATTGGGGAAGACAACAGTCTAATAGAAAGGACAAGAATAAGATGTAGTTTATTGAGGAATATTATAATTGATATGCCATATTGAGAAGCTGCAAGTCCACAGGGGGTGGCACAGTGGCAGGTTTGATATAAGTTTTGTATGTGGAATAACTTGTGCAGGGATCAGTGTGTTGAATTGACAGCGCTCCTAATTAGGAGATAGTGCCCACAATCTGATGTTGCCATCAAATTGATTCATGCTGTTAGACATGTCATGGGATATCTCATCAAGTTCCCCCTGTGTATTGTAAGATATTTTAGGAGGCAAGGATAGAAACTTGGTTGCAACACAGTCTCAAAGCTTAAATAATGGTTCAGAGAACATTGAGGTATTATTTTAGGCTTTTGAGAAAGTAATTTTGAAAGCTAATTTATTATAGAAGAAGGTGATCACATAATAGTTTAAGCTTTTGAAGAAAGCCATTATCAAGAGGAAACTTTTAGAGAAAAGGCAGTTTAAATAGGATGTTGACTGGAAAGTTAAATGATTCTTTGGGAAATATTTCAATCACAAGCTGGATTGTTGTTGGGAACTGAATCTGTATCTTGATTATTGCACATCTGATTAATTCAGAAATCCAGATGTCTTCTGAGGTGTTCAGAAGTCTTTTCTTAAGGAGTAGGAAAACCAAAAGAACTCCAGAACAGTAGAAAATAAGAATATTTTTAAGAGAATCTCCCTTCTGTTAATACATTAGTTTTTAAAGCTATGACACTAAGAAAAAAGATCATCTGTAAAAAATCAACTTATTTTTAAATTAAATCATTTCAGATGCAGAAAAAAATTAAAAATATGAATTTATATTGATTAACAATAGATTTTGGTTCACTTTTATTTTGTTCTGAGATGCTTATATTTTTTAAATATGAGTTGATTTTTTTACAGATGAGTTGATTTCACTTACAGATGAGTTTTTCTTAGCACCATAGCTTAGAAAACTACTGCAAAGGCTATCTCAACCCATATCCTTCCTTTTTGTAAAAAGAGAACTTCCCTAGTGAGAGTTATCTTAAAGATGATCAAGAGAATCAGAAGATGCAGACCTTTAGTATGTTTATTTATAAAAAAACTCTTGGTTGAGTAATGAGTAAAGTGGTACAAATAACCCTGAGATTTAGGGAATTGCTGTACTTAAGTTTATCATGCAAAAGTTCTTTGAGATAATGAAACTGCTTAGGTAGAACATGCATTGCTGTGAAATATGTTTCCCCCTGGTTATCAAGTTATCAATAATGATTGAGGGCTTAATGAGTCCCTTTAGATGCTTTCAGATCATTTAATTTTTCCCTTTTCATAGAACTAGTATACCTGTAGGAGGCCACCCCAGTCCAGTTGGTACTTGGCTTTGACCAAAGGCACATCTTGGTATCCTCCTAGAGCAGGAGCACCACACTTTCCCTTAACTGAAGGATTTCCTGATAGTAGCCCAGGTCATATCACTTTATAAGAGCTTATAAAGCACAGTAATCTTAAAGGCAATTAGAACCATTAAAATCAATAATAATTGAAGCTCAGTAGATCTATAATTTCAATTATAATTTAAAGATCATTTATCATTATTAAACCTTCAAGTAGCTTGAATGTATTCTCTTTTTTTATAAGATACTAGTTTATATATAGCTTTTTAATAGCATTCTCTCAATTTGATAGCTGACTACTTTCTTTCTGTTTATAAATTTACTTTAATTCTGTTAGTTTATTTAAAGTTTAAATATAACTAATACTATGAGATTTAATTTTTTAAAGTTAACTAACTTCAGTTATTTGAAACTTTAATTAGTTTTAAGATCAATAGTATTAAATCTAACCAAAAAAATATTGCCAATTATTAATTTGGCATTTTTAATGCCTAAAGATTAGATCAAGGGCATATTTTTTATTCACTTTAAGATGCATTTATTTTTTAAAAGTGATTGTTTTTAAAAACAAAATTAACTTCAGTAGTTTTAAAACCTATGGCAACAAGCAAAAATAGTTTGGATTTAAATGAAATGAACTCAGATTTAAACAAAAATAGCTAATCTGTAAACAAAATTAGAACTCAATGAATTTATATTAATTTACAATAGATTTGAGTTAATTTCAAATTTGTTTACAGATTAGCTATTTTTGTTTAAATCTGAGTTCATTTTGTTTAAATCTGAACTATTTTTGCTTGTTGCCATGGGCTTTAAAACTACTTTATCAAATTTATCTTTAGGGCTTTAAAAATATTCTCAACTCAAACACAGTATCTTATTTTCCATCTTTTTATCTTATATTTCTTATCTTATTATACTTACAAGAAAATGGTTAGTATTATTTGACTTTTTCATTTTTTTCTTGGGGTTTGTTTATTCAATTGATATATTTTTAATACAGTTATTTTTAGAATAGCCACTATTTTAATTTCATTTTTATGACACAATACTGGCTCCAGGTCCGCTTTTTAAGTTATAACAATAATTCTCCTAAGGTTTTTTAAGTTTATATTGCTTTAAAAAAGGTTTGCTGTTTCCTTATGCGTGAAGCAATCTTGGATTTTTCTTGGAAGTTCAAAGCTAAAAAATGTCTTAACAACCTAGTTATTCTGGCAAATGTCATATAAGCTAAATATCCTATGTACCAGGAAACTACAGAAAAAGCATCAGAAGAAAACTAGAATATGTTATTTTATTAATTAATACTATCTATCCAACAGCCTACAATCTTAAAGAAGATATAACTAAGAACTTATTATTGAGCTTCAAGGTATCTGTATCTTCTTATACTGAAACAGCTTCTACACAATCTTTCAGACAGAACTCAGTGGCTACTTACATGAGTGATCATATTCTCACCAATTCTTTATATCACAATTGACTTCCCTGGATCCTATTATCACTACTGACTTTTCCAAGGCATGCATAATGGCCCAGTTGCAGATTGCACTTCTAATGAGCCAGCATACTGATAATTTTTTAATTATGCACTCTTTTGCATAGCCTAGATTCCACTAAAGAGTTAAAATGTATTTAAGAGGGCTATAAACATCCTAACACCCTCTTTCACATCAGGAAAATATAAAATTCAGTGTGGTTCTTTCAATTTTGGGTCCCACTTAAAGTTTCTTATTTATACAATGTAACTTTATATGTCTTTAACTAATTCAAGCTAAGAATTATATACATATAATAACCATTTTATTCAATATCAAATTGTGGACCACATAGTGTACAACTGCAATTTTATACTATGAGGGTTGATAGGATCATATATTATTTAATAATGAGTTTCTCTATTTGCATATCAAAAAGTTGTTGATGGATCCTGATAAGCAACTTATATCTATAAGGAAAGCCAACCACAATAAGCCTAATTGACTGGTGATAATACAGTGTGTAAATTTAATTTATTATTATAAAATAGCATTTATAAGGTGTATAATAATTGTATATACTAATACTACCTAAGGACAATACATATGTAATAAATGAGATCTGATGTGAGATGATTAGACTGATTTTTTTTAGTGAATCACTATAATATCACATTCCCCCCTTTGACTATAAATAGGGAGAATAAAAGTAATAGCCATATGTCAATGATTTATTCAACTTTATCTTGCCTTAGTACTAAAGAAAAGTACCAGGAGTTCTGAACCTTCATGACTAAAGAGTGTCACCAAGAGTTAAATTTGAAAATGAAAAGGCTTTTTAGTGTAAAGTTACGCCTCCTCCTTAGGCCTCCACTTTAATTTCCACCAATTGCTTGGGGATCTCAGTCAAATTATGCCTGTATAGTTATCCAAAGATCTACTTAAAAAGCCCAAGAAAAGTCCTCACACTATTACTTGCAGAATTTTTTAAATATGCCCCCACTTAACTCACCCAAGAGACACCCCTTGTTAAACATTATGTGCAAGAGCATCCAGGAGCAGTGTTATGTGCATCCAAGACAGGTTCTTTAATTTTAACTGAGTCAGTTTTCCTTTTTTATTTTGTCCATTCAAATTTGCCCATAAATTTTCTATCTCAAGAAATGTGCTCATATACCCCCATATCATTGGTTGGATTTTTGGGATATACAAAATTTCACTCCAAACCTATCCCCTCCTTTAAATGATTGCAAGAGTTATAAAAGACCCTGCTTCATGATTCTCTAATCTAATACATTTTGAAATTTGTTTTTAAATTTAGCCATTTGATTTTACCTGTTTCTTTAGGGTGTTCAGTTGATTCTTCCCACCTTAGTCCTTGCAGGAATTGTTGGTAGCAATATTTTGGTTTTTGCTGAAATCATGATTCATTTTATGGTTGAGAGCAAGGTTTTATCTCTTATTAAACTGTTCCCAATTCTTACAGATTGATCCAGTTTTATTAGTAGAGAGCAGTTTGTGCTCATAAGATGGACACATATTTGTAGTTTTTGTTGGATGTTAGAATGATGATTAAATTCTTACAATGTTCTCAAAGTCTTCTCTTGTAGCAAGAAGTTGGACCCAAAGCAAACTCCCTTCTTCTGGTAGCAATGTGTGTACTAACAAGGCTACTAAGCCTTTGCTCAATGAGTTTGACTTTTAGTAGATGGGGGACTTAGCTCCCCCATTTAGATTTGACCTTGTATACAACAGATACCTCCTTGAAAGGCCAGGTTTTACTAACCTACAACCCTGAAAATAAAGAGTTCTAGGTAAATTTGCTTTTCCAGGGGTACAAGTTCCTGTGAGAGTTCTCTTTTGTTCTTCTATCTTGTGTACTGAGGTCTGACACTCATGGCCATCTTTTGGGCTTCTGAACATTTTTATTCTCCTTCTATGTGATCTATTTCTTGCTGTGAGATATCCTGGTCTCCAGAGGGAGTTTTGATTGAGCCACTCTGTAGTTATTCAGCCCTTTATGCTGAGTATTCCAGAGTAATTGAACTCAAATGTGCTGTGATGAGAGCATAGTTAAAATATTGGGGTCCTAATACAGGTGAAAGCTGACAGTGGGGTCCAATTCAAATGAACAACCAGTAAAATCAGTCAACAACCTTTATTAGTGTTATGTTAGAGAAACTTTAAACCAAAGGCCAGATCAGTACCCCCATAAAGCTCTTTTAGTAATTTTTTCTTGTTTCTAATACCTTCCTTTTATATGATGCTTTTGGCCATATGTAGCCATCTTGGAGAATTACTTTATGAAGGTATTTTACTGCAATAAGAGGCTTCTTGTGGATCATACTTCAAAGGGTTTCATAATAGTGTAATTAGTCTCAAGAGCTTGTTTCCCAATCGAGTGTTGTTTTGGTTGCCTTACCAAGAGAAACTCAGTGTTTTAAATGCCTATTATGAGCCAGGAGAAGCTATCTTTTGAGGCTTGTATCATGTGACTCTGGAATGTAGTAGCCCTTTAACAGGTGGTGGCTATCTATGCCTTTGATGACTATGTATAGATAATCAAATATCACATTATCAAGTAACCAGAGGATAAGGCTCAAGGCGTCTGTTAGCAATTAACACACCACCAATTATTTATAATTTATTTGTTCTTCTTAATTAATTTAAAGCTTAGTTGTATTTTATCTTATTTATTTTCTGTTTAGGCTTTTTAATGTATATTTTCAGTTATAAGCAGGGAACTTTATGACAAAAAGGTGGAGTTTTAATGTTTTGTATTCTTATCTATGCAAAAATTTCATAATGAACTTTGCATGTACTATATTGATTATGTGCTCACTGTCTTTATTGTTGATGATGAAGGCATCAGTAGAAGTCCTTTCTTTAATTTCAAAGAGCCCATCAATAGTTTTTCAGCTTATGATTGCCTGCACCTGTGTTATTCAGAAAAAATTATTTCCAACCTCAAAATAAGGTGGTGCGTGGAAATTTTCCAAATCTCTGTCAAACCTAATTTTTGTACAGTATTTTTTAAACCTTTTAAGATAAATGTATATTATTCAGTTTAGAACGCATGAACTCAGTCTAAAAACAAAATCAAAGTGGATCCAAATCTATTGTAATTTAATAGTGAATTCCTTGATTTTTGATTTTGTTTTTAGACTGAGTTCATGCATTCTAAACTGAATAATATACATTTATCTCAACAGGTTTGAAAACTACTGTATTTATCACTAAAATTCTGAACACAGATTCTTGCAGCTTGATAAGACTATCCAAAAGATGAATAAGGTACTAGTCATAGGACATATGGATAGGGTTTACTGTAGATGAATATAGAAAAGAGGAAATGCTAGGTGTCTAATATTGATTGATTGAAAGGACAAGGCACCTGTAATGGAAAAGAGTAAGATTTTATATGCAAATACTGTAGATCCAAAGTATGTTTCAAGGAAGACATGCAAACAAAGTCAAGCTTCTAAAGGATTTTTATGAGAGTTTAATTGACCCACTCAGCCATTTCATTAGTCTCTAGGTGGTAAGAAGGTGAAAGGATACCACTAAACCCCATGAGATTATTCACTTTAAATATTAATAATGAAGTACAATTGGTACTTTTTATAGACAGTAGGGACTAAAAACCCATGGTAAAGTATAAATAGTTACACATGTTGCAACATCTTTGATTACTCTCTCTTGCGGGAATTAACGCCCCAAGTAAATCACCAAATGGCCCACCAAACAGTTCACCAACTAGTCAATAAGTTGGTGGCACTCCTATCAGTCAACCATCTATTACGGGGATCAAAAATCCAGATCTTAAAAGGAATACAACTTGAACAAGCTTTGTGACTTAAGAGGAACATTACTCAGATAAGCCCCATGACCTCCATGACGTACATGGACAGTATGTGGCTTTTAATGATACTATATATTAGCCTATATTAATATCAAATAAATATCATTCTCTTCTTAATTCTTCCCCTTATTCTGTTTATTATACTTCCCAGAAGTATAAACTTGACACACAAAAACTTAGTGGTGGAAGGGGCATCAACATTCCTGAGTGCATAAACCTCAAACCATTTACTAAGATGATTGATGAACACAATTTAATAGCATAATCCAGGTATAATTCATTTTAAGGGGCCTACAACATCCATTAATAAAGTTTGTCATGAAAAGCAAAGCTAAAACTTCTGATATGCAGTGCTTTTCTTTAGGGGCTTATTTACCTGGCATTTGATACAGCAATCCAACATATCTTGAATTTCAAAATTCATAGCTCCCAGGAATACATTTGGGATAAGATTTTCTTTATATTGAAGAAGGCAACAGGCCCAGTGGCCTTATGATTTTTGTGGCAATGCTGGTTCTTTTAAAAGAAGAAGTAAACATTCTCTCTTGGTCATTCACTAACTAATGAATCACATCATTGTGCAGCAGAGTATCTTTCTGAAGATTCTATAGAATCTGGTACATATTATTAGTCACATTTGAGGATTCAAGTTTCACAATATTGTTAACCATTTAGTCTGCCAGTAATCTCACAAATGCAACTTTGGGGAGCTTTTATAAGAATTCCAAATTCTGATGCTTGCTTCCTGGCCAATAAATAATCTACTAGTTGAGGACATATAGCTTTAATGTCCATCAAGGAACCCCTACCTTTAGGGTTTTTTAAGCTCTGAAGCCAAGCCAGTGAGGTGTGATCCATAACAACAGTAAATCTAATTCTATAGATGTACACACAAAATCTTTTTACAAAAAAGAATACCTGCTATAAATTTGTGTTTGGTCACCTTATAGTCGTGTTTGTGAACTCTCCTTGTGAAAATAGAATAGCCAGAATAGTTTTCTAGGCCTTGATTATCAAGTGGGGATAGCAAGACTCCCAGTGCAGTGAGATAGGCATCAGTATGTATCACAAATGTGCCTTAAAAGCCAGGGTATATAAATAAGGGTTGCTTGTCAAGGAAAGCTGTAAGTTATCAAAGGCTGCCTTGAAGTACTTATTACAAAAAGGTCTAATCCTGACTTTAATAATTAAAAAGGGGTTCACATATAGCAGAAAACCAAGGGGTAAAACAATGGTAATATACATCATGTCAAGAAATACTTTTATATCACAAAATGATTGTGATTGCTCAACCTTTAAGTTAGCTTCTGGCTTTAATGGCTGTGAGCAGAGACATTTAAATTTTATCAAAAAATCAAAGCATTAAAGCTTCTCTTTGAAGAAATGGTGTTTTTTCAGTTTGATTTTCATATTATCTGTCACCAACCTCTTAAACACTTTCACTAAATATTCAAGGTGCTCAGTGAGCGTTTGGAAGAAGAAATTAATATCATTGAGGCATTTAGATACAGGAAAATGTCATGTTAGCACAAATGGTGACCATAGCCCACTGTAATGTTTCTGGTGCACTGCAAAAACTATTTGGTATCAGAGTAGGTTGAAACTAGCCCTGAGAGGTTATTATTGTGAAGTTCTCTTTTTCCTCAGGTTATAGTTCAATTTTAAAATAGCCTTCAATGAGATCTATGGCTGAAAAGTACTTTGATTTTCTTAGTTAGTAAAGTGGGTAGCCAATCTTGGGTATATGATACAGTAGTTTACAAACCTGTTGAGATAAACATATATTAGTCAATTTAGAAAACATGAACTCTGTTGTGAATGCCACCATTCACCATGTATTGATTTTGCCTTTGATGGATTATTTCAAGGAAAAATCTCTCTCTTTTGCTTTCACCTAACAAAATGAGTTTATATCCAAACTTGGAAATACAATTGTTTGGTTTCCTGACTCTGCAAGACTCACTTGCCCCACTCATGCTTGTGGCAAGTGATCCTACTGTCCATGTACTGTGTTGTGATAAGGCTACACAGTATATATCCCTTTAATATTCACCAATAAAAATTAAGTTATATTCACATTTTTGTCTTTGTGTCTTCCAGTACTTTGGCGCCTATCTCTAGCCACAACTAGTAGAGATTATTCATCCAGGGCCACAAGATAATTGAATAGCCTTCCCTGCCATCTAAACAAGACTTAGTATGAATCCAATCCTAAGGTTAGAATTCCCTGTTGTGTGTCTGTGCTGTGCCTCAGAACACAACAAAAATGGTTTTCACTACAGGGGCTTTAAGCCCCTTAGTTATACCTTTTGCATCCACATTTTCAGGTCCTTTGCCTCCTCCTATACAAGAGCCAACTTCACCTGAAATTACCAGCCCTCCTATTGAAGAAGACATTGCAGACCTGCCTACTGTCCCTACTGTACTGAACCTTGGGAATGGTCTCTGCCTAGTTGCTTACCCCATGGGAACCCCTGACCTAGAACAAGTCATGGCCATTACCCTTGGAATAGCCCACAATGGGGCCATCCCTTGCCTCCAGTTACATTTCAATTGAGCAGAGTACTACAAGTTGATTGTTGCTCCACAGTTTCCATAATATCTCCTTGCAGCAGCTGGTTCTGCTGAATACCTATTGTCATCCTTTGTGCAGCCTGCCTTAGCCCACCACTAAATGATGTTAGGGCTTCACATTCAAGAAATCTTGTCTCTACAAGTAGCTGTCACCCATCACTGGGATCAGTTTGCAGCCTACCAACAGTAGACCCACTCCCTGTTTTCCTTGGTATCAGACAATAAGCGCAACTCTGTCACCTCCAAAACCTGTTTGGTAAATTACATTGAACAAATGCGCCAATTCATCTCTGAATATCTCAGAGACGTCTACATGAGTTTCATCAGTTGGAACAGCCCTTGCGCGCCCAAGTCAATTCCACCCTGAATGCCTATCTCATCAACTTCAAACAACTTTAAAGCAGCTCAATTCATTAAGCACTTATTCCTTTGAGCAACTGCAGCAGGTAGCGGACCTTGCTACTAAAGGCCTTAATGAGCTCAGTGCAGAATTTGATCAAGAAAGAGTTGTCACTTCTGCCGCTATTGCCAAGCTTCAGAACCAAGTGAATGAATTATCTATGTCCAAGCCAGATGCTCTGTCATCACCCCATCTGATGATTTGGTGGATAGAGAGCAGAGACTGTAGGATGCCATTTGAGAGCTACATGCATCTATCTGCAGTCAAGGACGTCCCACTGAAGCTCCTCAGCCTGATCCACAGGTGCTTGCTTTGTTCCCTCAAGTGGCTGAGCTACAGCAGGAACTTGCTGCCCTACGCAAAATGGTGGCAACTGCTGCAAGTCCAGTTGGGGTTGTTGATGAAGATGGCTGCTGCTCAGGCTTGTCAGAAGCCCCTCAAATCCAATGCGCTAGGGAGTCAATTGCCCTAGCTAATGAGGTAGACCATTTGAGACAGGACCATGCCATGCTATACAGAGACGTACAAAAAATGAGTGAATTGATCAACTCAGTAAATGACAGGTTTGCCCCTTGCCTCTCAGTGGGGCCATCTCTTGCTTCTCAACTGACTCAGCTCTCCGCAGTAGTAACAACCCAAGGCCAACGTCTAGATATTACTGAGCAACAGACCACTCTAGCTAATGATATGGGTGCCCGCGCTGTTGAGACCCTGACTACCCTTGAGGAAAGTGTTTGACAGCTGTGGGCTAGACAGCCCCTCTCCAAATCTGAAGCAGAATTCTCCCTGTGCATAAATGTACTCAATAGCAACAATGATGGTCCAACTCCTGAAGCACATTTTAAGCCTACCTTTAAGCAAGTCTTTGATCCTAAAACCTTGACTATTGCAGCTTTCCTAACTATCTATGAAACTGCCATGAGAAAAGCATCAGATGAGGTTAAGAAGGAACATATTTTGACCTGTCTACACCTGACCTGCCAAGAGGTGGTGATGACTGAGCTGCCCACCATCAAGACTTGGGAAGATATGAAGCAGCTTCTGATTTATGAATTTGGTGATGATCTTAGTTTAGAAGTGATAAAGGGCGCCTTTGTGCACATTGCTTTCAAACCTAAGGAGACCCTAGCTGAATTTTCAGATAGATTCTACATGGAAGGACATCAACTGACAATGAGCAGACAACTGATGGCTCACAAAGCTTAAATGACTTGCACTCAAGCCCTCAAGGTTAACCAGCTTCTATGCCTCCATTTCAAAGCCCATAAAGTTATGCTTTTCTCCATGAAGAGAATAAGGACGTTGTTGTAGGATATGCACCTTACCCACTCTGGAGCAGTTGTTTGGGAGAATTGAGCCACTTCTAACTCTGGTTTGTCTTCCTGTGGCCCTTGTATCCTTACAATGAACTCACAAAATCCTCCTTGACGTCAAGGTTGCCAAAACTGTGGCCAGATAGGACACCATTCTCAAGTCTGCACCAATCCTCAGGTTGAAGGAGCTGATCCAAGGAGCAGGCGGGAAAAGAACAGTCAACCTAGAGGCAGAGATGCTCTTGGTTGAAAATTCTTCACAGTCTCCTTCAATTGCTCCATCTATAAACAACTGCAAGCCTGCTGATACCAAGTCTCCTCCCATCCTACTGTTGTTTCACAATATCTCTGAAAACTCTGACTTGGACAATTCTGATGTTGATGACCCTGACACATACGGGTATTCAGTTCTTTCTGTCCCCAAAACCATTGCAGTCTCCTACAAGTTACAATCAGGAAAGACTACAACAACTGCTAAGCCTTTGTCTGAGGCCAAATAAGTTATCTCTTGCCCATACCTAATGCAAGCAAAGAGGTACCCCATGCTAGTAGAGTCATCCAAAGAAGCTGCTGAGGTTGCTGATGCTGTATTCAAGAATGTTTCAGTTTTGCTTCCTCTTCAAACTTTCTATAAGGAGTTTTCAGGCTTGCAATGCATGATTAAAAAGTGGGACAAATAGCTAGCAGAATCTCAAGACATCCTGGCTGTTCTCTCACCCTTTGGTTGTACTACTACTTGTATGGAAATATCCATCCAAAAGGTGAAAATCAAGGCTGTCTTGAATACTGGATCTCCTGTTAATGTTGTCTCCTTGAAGCTTGTAAAGAAGCTCAAGCTTACCCCCAACCTTAATTATCATCAGTTTTATGGTACAGCTGGGCTATCCATGACTTGCGCCATAGGAGTATATTCTTCTCTCCCCATGCAGTTTAGCAAGCTTCTCTTAGCCACCCCTGCCATTGTCTTGGAGAATGAGAACTACAATCTCCTAGTTGGTACCCAGTTCCTTAGGGAATATAATGGGATCATCAACTTGAAGGATGGTTACCTCTCTATATTGGGGTACAAAGTCCCTCTGATCTTTAAGAAACCAGTCAAAAATCCTGGGAAGCGCCTCAAAATGTGTGCTTTAGAATATCCTACAGGTGTTTTCACTCTAAAATACTGTACCCACTCCTCCAATATGAAGTGTTCATCTATGGCTTTCCCTGCATCTGGGGGGATCCCTCTCCTGGCTACTTCCACTATAATTGTTCCCCCTGGCTCTCAAGCCATCTTGGACTCCCAAATCTTGTATGAGCTACCCGAGTGTAAATTCCTGGATTTGTATTCCCCTCCCTCTCTAGGTTGCAATGAACCTTACCTCTGTCCTGGAATCCTAGATGTCTCCCATAAAAATCCTGTTTGATTGCTAGTAGCCAACCTAACCGCTCTCCCCATAACTGTATCTAGAGGGCAGGTTGTTGATTATGGCAAATTACTGAATGCTCCTGATATCTTGTCACTTCATACCTTTGGTATGTTCCAGGATTTTAACCTAACAGAAGACAAGCCCCAAAAACTATCTTTGTTTACTGCACAAGACTTCCTGCAACTATCCATGGTTCAGCAGAAGGAGGTGCTCAACTTTCTAGATCAATTTTCAGACATCTTTGCCAAAGACAGCACTGATTATGGCCTAGCCAAAGGCGTTATTCATCATATTGATACTGGAGACGCTCCCCCTTCCGTGCTAAACCATATTGCTGCAGCTGTGTGAAGGATGCTCAGGTGTCTAAAGAGCTCAAACAACTGTTAACACTGGGCTACTGGTCCCTTCCCAAAGCCTTTGGTCTTCATCCTTACTCATCCTAAGAAAAAGGATGGGTTAATCATATTATGATGGACTATTGACAATTAAACTCTTTACCCAAGAAGGACTCTTACCCCTTGCCGTGTATTGATGATGCTCTCTGCCGTCTTGGAGGCTCTAAGTTTTTCTCTGCAATGGATCTGGCATTGGGATACTAGCAAGTTAATTTCTCTACTGAGGATAGACAAAAGGCCACATTCATTACATCTTAAGGGCTGTTTGAGCCAACCTGTATGCCGCAGGGACTCTGCAATGCCCCAGCCACCTTCCAATGAGCCATGAACTCTATCCTCCGCAACTTAAAACTGTCATGTGTCCTAGTATATTTAGATACTATAACGTTTTCAGCGCTACCTTTACCTATCACCTGGATCATCTCAAAGAAGTGTTCATAAAGATTTGAGAGGCTGGCCTCAAGCTAAAACCATCTAAGTGTGCTTTCTTTAAAGAGCGGCTTGAATTCTTGGGCCAATAGAGGTAACCCAGACAGGGATTTGCCCAATGACCAAGAAGGTTGAAGCCATCAACAAAATTCTCCCACTCACCAACCTGCAAGAAGTACAAGTCTTTCTGGGTTTGATGGGCTACTACAGGCAGTTTATCCCCAACTTTGCCAATACTAGTGAACCTCTAGTCCAGCTGTTACGGAATGTCCCTTTTGAATGGACTGTTAGCCAGCAGCAAGCCTTTGAAACCCTTAAACAGAAACTCAATGAGGATCCCATCCTAGTGTATCCTGACTAAGATAAGGAATTCATCCTATATACTGATGCTAGTGACCTTGCTATTGGGGCTATCTTGGCCCAGCTAAACAACAAAGGTGTGGACCATCTTGTGGCTTATACTCCCTGTGTCCTAAACAAGCATGAGAAGAACTACAGCATTACAGAGAAAGAATGCCTTGCTGTGTTGCATGCAGTCAAACAGCTCTGCCACTACATGTATGGCACCCATTTCACTGTTGTCACTGACCACACTTTGCTTAAGTGATTACAACAGCAAGCAGCCAGAAGAACAACTAGCTATATGTGTTTTCTGCCTGCAAGGTTTTAACTTCATTGTGCTAAATTGTCTCAGAATTCAACATCAGGACTCTGATGACTTATCCAGAATGCCCATCCTTGCTCTGCTTCCTGCTGAGGCTGATCAACTGTATGAACTAATCAGATATCCTTCCTCTTGGGAAAGCAAGACATAAGAAGTCCAATAAGCCCTGTCCAAATTATATGAGGATATGCTTATTCAAGACAATCAGCTCTTCAAGAAAGTACAATACCAGTACCTGCCTTATGTACAACCTAGTCTTTGCCTTTTGTTGGTGCTACAAGCTCATAAAGAGACCAGGCATGGGGGCATTGCCAAGACTTTTTCCTGGCTCCAGAAGAATTATTTCTGGGAAAACCTTTGCCTGCTGATTCAAGAAGTCATAGCTAGTTGCCACAACTGTCAGCTCCAGTGAACATGAGCTACCTCCCACAAGTTCAAATTAGTTACCCCTCAACATGCCTTTCACACTGTCAGCATTGACGCTGTAGGTCCTCTCCCCGCTCCTGCTCTGGTTGTTGCTTTATCCTAATTGCTATTAATCACATCAGCAAGTGGGTAGAAGCTTGCCCTACAAAAGGGCATCACTGCTAAGACAACTGCTGCCTTCCTGTTGCAAGATGTTTTCTACTGCCATGGCTGTCCTCAAGTGTTGCTATCTGACAATGGGACTAATTTCAACGCCAAGTTGGTAACCTCTGTTGTTGAGGCCTTGAGGTCCCACTAGTCCTTATCTGCCCCCTATAACCCTTCTACCAATGGGGCAGTCAAGTATGAAAATTCAACACTGGTCTCTATCATGAAGAAGCTCACTTACTCTGACACTGCAAACTGGGATTTATACTTACCTGCTGATCTCTTTGCTTACTGCCACAGCAAACATTGTGTCACCAGATATTTGCTCTTTGCTATGCTGTATGGGGCGTGAGGCTACCACTCTGTTGCTCTTGGGGGCCCCTAACCTCCTCTGATAAGGCCATGAATCCTGACAACCATATTAAATATCTATTCAACCTCATAATTGACATACATGCCATTGCTTATACCTCTGTGTATAAGACAAAAATTCTTGAGCTCTCTCCCAATAATGCTGGACGCTCTTCCTTGTCTGAGTTCAGCATTGAAGGCCACATTTTCTACTATCAGCATAGAGTAGAAGGACCCACTCACAAGCTAGATACGCTGTGGGTTGGCCCTCTAGAAGTGACCTTCAAGCAAGGGTTCAAGTACACCATGAAACTCCTCTCTAGTGGTTATCCATTTGCCTGTGTACATGCTAAGTTCCTCTGCAAGTACTAACCCCTAAGACCAATCTAGAGGGGGCAATGTTGTGAATGCCGCCATTCACCATGTTTTGATTTTTTCTTCAATGGGTCATTTTGAAGACAAATCTCTCTCTTTTGCTTTTGCCTAACAAAATGAGTCTATATCTAAACTGGGAAATACAATTGTTTGATTTCCTGACTCTGCACAACTCACTTGCCCCACTCATGCTTATGGCAAGTGATCCTACTGTTCATGTACTGTTTTGTGGTAAAGCTACACAGTATATATTCCTTTTCATATTCACCAATAAAAATTAAGTTCTATTCACATTTTTGTCTTTGTGTCTTCCAGTACTTTGGCGCCTCTCTCTATCCACAACTAGTAGAGATTATTTATCCAGGGCCATAAGGTAATTGTATAGCTTTCCCTGCCATATAACCAAGAATTAGTAAGAATCAATCCTAAGGTTAAGATTCTCTGTTGTGTGTCTGTGCTGCACCTCAGAACACAACAGAGTCCCAAAAATAATCAATATTTTCCAAAAAAAAAAGAGTTGTTTCATGTTTGAGTTCATCAATTTTGTGACTGTCCTCATGTGTTCTCTATTTGTATCATATTTGTCACACACTCATTATCAATTTAGTGTAGAATACTTCAGCAAGCAACTGGATTTTGTGTGTTATGAATTTGAGTTCCATGTGTTTGCTACCTCATTTTTGGAATTCAGTATTTGACTTTATTTTTGTTTTGTGATTGACTATTTTTTCCGCCCCTAGATAAATGGAAGCTTTATTGAGTAAATCAATCTTCAACTGGTTCCAGTTGAAATTTGTTTTGTGACTGAACCCATTTATTCTAAACTGAATAATATACATTTATTCCAACAGGCTTGAAAACTACTATATGAATCATTCTTTTGGATCTTCTTTAGTTGTCTATAGTCAATAAAAACACTATTGAAATCAATCTTTTTTGAAAATAAAGATAGGGTGGCCCACAGTCTCTTTTACAGTACAAGCATCTCTTGTTTCAACAGCTCCCAAAATTCTTCTGAGAAAAACTCCTCATTGGTATTAGATCTACAAAAGAATACATGAGAATGGGAGATGCATCCAGTATTTATGTGAGGTGTGACTCTTTTGGAATAGCCTAGGTTGTAGTTTTTCTCCTCAGATATGGAGTGGTATATCTCAAAGAATTTAGAGTTCTTATTTTTCTTCATGAGAAAGCAAGGAAATATCCTTGAGGGGGTTATTGGATGGACAGAGATGTTGAAATCATCCAGGATATCCATCTTTTACAGAGTGCCAAAGTCAATGAACCTATCCAACTCTTCAGCTGAATAGAGAAGCACAAATTTCACTACTCAATCCTTATTGATAGAGATCTAGATCTTTTAAGGTTGACCAGGTAGACTTTGATATCTTGATAAACAGGGATGCTGATGCCAGGGTAGCAAGAGCAACTCAAAGTGTGAGCAGCCCCAGGGCTCAACAATCTCTCTGGGTGGGACATTATTTTAAAGATTGATAAATTTCCTATTAACTGTGCTACTTTTCACTTTAAAGCTTTGTTTTAACCTTCTTGCCAATAGTTTTAAAGAATTATATCACCTTTATCAAAAGAAAGCTTATTTAATCTTTACAATGCAAAAATCTATTTTAGATTGAGTATCATATGCTTACAGCTAAATTAAACTGTATTAAAAACTGATAACAATCTTATTTAAGATACCATTATTTCTTGAAGCCTAAGTACAATAAAAACATCATTCTAAAAACTTAATATAATTATAAACAAAAATACTGATATTGGCAAGTATATACTTCTGGAAAGTATAATGAACAAAATTAAGAGTGTCAAGTAAATACTTCTGGGAAGTATAATAAACAAGATAAAGGAGAAATTAAGAAGAGATTGATACTTTATTAGATATTAATATAGAATATTATATAGTATCATAGGAAGCCACATATTGTCCTTGTACCTCATGGCAGTCATGGGGCTTGTCCAGGTAGTGTTTCACTTAGGGTTTGAAATGTTTGACCCTGTACAACTTGATGATGTGGTAGGAGTTCCAGTGAATAATTTTTCATGTGGGTTGAGCCTTGGGGAAATGCTTCTCTAAGAGTATCTATTGTAGGTGATACCACTTGTTGTTAGGAAAATATGGAGGCTATCCTTTGCTCTAACCTTTATCACCTTGGGGATATTTCACACCAATATAGGTCCAACTAGTGATGTGGAAAATCAGTAGTCTTTGCTTGAGATCCTTGAAGATCTGGTGGTTGACTTGATTGACCTCTACTAACTTAATATTAGTTGCTATGGCTGAATCCTCAGTTGTGGGAAGCTTTACTGATTTAGACATGTTTTTACAAATCATTCTTGTGGGCAAGTGATTTTTAAAGATTGATTTATGGCTATGGCAGATAATTTCATCCCGTTCAGGGTGAGGATCCAAGGCTTGGGGCTTAGGATGGATTTTAAGTCAATTTTAATCCCATTGTAGCCTTATGGTATTGTCAAGGGTCTGGATGTACAAGCATTATGGCTAACTGCTAACCTACTTAACATCCAGCCATTGCCCATTTTGGGGCCCTTCTAATATACCGTTTGATATACCAAGAATGGTAACCAAGAAATATCACATGACTTTCTAAGTATCCAGTGGCTCAAACTCATCTTGCACATGACCAAACCCTAGGTTTGATCCAACTAAATCCCCGCCACAGTCAAGTCTATATAAGTCTAAAGTATTATCCAAAAAATATACTTCTCTCTTCCTCTCAATTCCATATTTAAAGCTTCCCCAAAAGGCGCTCCTCATCACTGGTAGCAGCTACGGGTTTTTGACCACGCCCATGAGAGAGAAAATGACTGACCAAAACCCGCCCACCTTTGCTCACGTACTCAACCAGGCCACATCCCAGGAGACCTGGAAAACGTACTTTTGCGCTCACTGTCAGGATTGAGAATTCTTCCTTTCTGGAAATTCAGGCCTGGGAGCAGGAATTGAACCCTGACCCTGGATTCCTTTGGGCCGCCAGGCCTTGTGGACTGCAGGACTGCCTGCCCGCGTTTTTCTGGGATCAAGTCCCCACAAGCTGATATTGAGAATGTTGACTCATGCAGTAAAAAGAGCCAAACCAAAGAAATCATTGCACAAAATGGAAAATTAATCACAGCTCCTAATGGAGGTACTGATTTGGCAACTATTAGCTTCATAAACTTGAATTCTACACCAGCAACCAATCAAAAGCCAACCAAGGAAAGAGGTACAGGCCCGCGGCCCAGTCCCATGACCACAACACTAAAGCAAGATAATCAGGTAGCCAAATTGAGATTCTTGACCAATGAAAGAAATCCTGGGCTGAGCGGCATTTTGCCGCCTTTGGACCCAAGCACCCATTTCCCCCAACCCTACCCTTCCCAATGCCTTGATGAACCCCCCATAGAAAATGTTAAGTTTGGAGGTGGGGTACTATATAGACCCAAAGACCCTGCTCTCCAAACTTATTGCCATTTTTGAACAAAGGTTATGTTAATTTGGCTCATACATCTATTGCCTTATTTTTTATTTGCTGTCTACCAATTCAGTTCAAGATCTCCTGGCTTCCTGCCCCACTGCCCGCTGTTTTCTGTCCTTCTGGTGTACCTTTTGGACCCGTCCACTTTACCAACTACCCTCTGAAGTCTGAATACAAGGAATACACCCCAGAAAAGATACTTGAACTCAATCCCTTGGCCCACATATAATTTGCAGTTAGATATAACCAACAAGGCCCGTGGATATTTTCAACACCCAAGTTGTTCAGAGGGAAATTCAACTATCTCCCTGCTTACAACCTGTCCATGGACTTGCCCATGACCCCAAAACCTATGCCTGCTTCTTTGCTTGACCTTCCAACCAACCATTCTGGCAAGCTTTTTGGGATTGTGTACATCACCCTCACAGGGGTGATTGACACTATAATCCCAGCTGCCAGCCCATGGTCTTGGGCAGGGAAGTCTGCCACCTACCTTTTACAGTTAGCTCTCCTCTTGTGGTGGGCATTGCCTGCAAAAAAACCTGGCCCAAGTTACCCCTGAAAACAATGGGCTGGCCGCCCAAGACTGGATCCCTGACATTATGGCAATCTTTATTAAACCTGGTACCCTGAGCCCCAAGATGTTGTTATTTCTTGGGGCATCTTGTATACTTTTGCTATTGATAATCACTTATTACACCTATAATATGACCACAAACCTGATCTCTTCCATGTAAAAGAACGCAAACCTGAATGACCCAAAGAGAACCAACACCAATACCACTGACGCCAACAAAGCTCTGTCCTCCCAAGTGCAAAATGTGATTGTGAACCAGTCCCTCACAAAGGTAGAGATGCCTCAGATGGGGAAGCTCACACTTGAGGAAGCTAGACGTGCCATGCCAGTCCTCTGCCTGCATTTTCATACCAATACCCCCTCTTATGCCAGTGACACCAAGAAGATCCTTGGGGTTGCTTTAATGCTATCAGGGACGCCTTGGACTGGTTTGGCAAGGCCACAGCTGAGGATGTAGAATTATGCTTAGACTACACCAAGTTTGAGGCTGAGTTAATGGCCACAGGTGAAGATTGCAACACTAGATACTAAGCCCTGAACTCCCTGCTAGAAATTCAACAAGGTCCCTGACCCATCCAAGCGTATATTGACAAATTCCTCAATCTGAAAGCCCGCACCCAACTTGAGGACAAACTGGCAGCCATTATCTTCCAAAAGGGCGTCAACCTAGCAATGAAGGACCTGTTGAAGCACCATCCGCCCACCCTCAGCCTAGACAAGCTAATTCCCCTGTGCAAGGGTCTTAGCATGAACCAAGAGAGCACTGGCTCCTCCCAGGCCCACCAACCCCAAACACCAACCCCCAACAGAACAGGGATGACCCCTGAAGAGCTCCAACAACACTACTGCAAAGGACTCTGCTTCCACTGCCACGAGGCGGGCCACTTGACCAGATCCTGCCCTAAGAAGAACACTTCCCCAATCTCACTGGTAAAAATAAACACTTCTTCTCAGTCTTACAAATTCATCCAAGTGACCATAGAAGTAGCGGGGAGCAAGCGCAAGATTGAAGCCTTTATTGATACAGGAGCGGATGAAAGTTTTATCAATGCCAGCCTAGCAGAGAAATTAGGCTTGACAGCCTCAGAGCGCAGCCTACAAGTAATCATGGGAAACAGCTCCTTGAACACCGGCTATGAGTGTGAACAAGAACTCCCGTTTACCATTGAACACAATGTATACCAGTTGTCCCTGATCCTCTTACCAGGACTACCCCACCCCGTTATACTGGGAAACTCCTGGTCCAACAGACATGGCCTGATCCTGAACTACTGCAAGCAAACCGCCATGTTGGGCCAACCAGAATCCTGTGACACTGTTCCTTTTTGTATGAGCCATGAACAACCCCCTACCAACAAACTCTTGACCATGAAGATAGAACCTAGCGTTGGAATACTGCCTACCCCCTACAGAGATAGAACCATGTGTTTAGTGAAGAAGCAGCCACAAAACTACCCAGCCATTCAATCTACGACCACGCCATAGACCTACTACCAGGGACTCAACCGCACCATGGCCCCATCTACAGCTGTAACCACTGCAAGCAAGTGGCCTTGAAAGCATACCTTGAGGATATGACAAAAAAGGGTTCACCTGGGTGTCAAAAGCCCCCTGCTTGTTGCCCATGCTGTTTGTAGGGAAAAAGATGGTGGGATGCGTCCATGCGTGAATTACCAAAAACTGAACAACATTACAGTGAAGAACTGCTACCCCATCCCCAATGCCAACAACCTCTGTGATGTACTGACTGGAGCCCAGATGTACTCAAAAATTGACCTCTGAGATGTGTTCAACCAAATCCGAATCAAGGATGGAAATGAGTACAAGACAGCCTTCAAAACCCAATATGGGCTGTATGAGTACCTTGTAATGCCCTTTGGCCTCTGCAACGCCCCCAAGAACTTTCCAAAGGATGATCAACATTGTCCTAGGGGAATACCTTGACTGTTTTTTTATGGCATATCTGGACAACATTCTCATCTACAGCAAGTCTCACAAGGAACACCTGCGCCACCTGGACCTTATACTGGAGAAACTCTCCCAAGCCAACTTACACACTAAGCTTAAGAAATGTGAATTCTTTCAGTCTGAAGTCAAATTCCTGGGATATGTAGTGAAGACTGGTGGCTTTGTCATGGCACAGGACAAAGTAGAAGCAATAACATCTTGGCTGGTGCCCAAAAGCAGAAAGGATGTGAGAAGTTTTTTGGGCCTGGCAAATTATTGCAGGGATTTCATTCAAAAAATTTCTCACATTACCCTCCCCCTGACCCGCCTTTGCTCTGACAATGTCACTCTTGCTTGGACTCCAGAATGTACCACCGCCTTTGAAACCTTGAAACTCGCCTTCACCTCTGCCCCTGTCCTGGCCATGCCAGATCCCTCCAAACCTTTTGTTCTGGAAACCGACATGTCAGACTTTGCAGTGGGTGGGGTCCTTCTTCAGGAAGAAGGGGATAGTATGCTACATCCTTTAGCATATTACTCCAAGAAGATTCTACCTGCAGAAGGAAACTACCCAATATATGACATGGAGATGCTAGCCATAATGAAGACCCAGAAACATTGGCGCCAATACCTATGTGGCGCTGAATATCCAGTAAAGGTCCCAACAGACCACAAGAACTTGGTCTACTTCTTCAAACCACGCCAGCTTAACCAACAACAAGCAAGATGGGCCTTAGAACTGACTGACTACACTCTGACTATAGACTACAAGCCAGGGAAGGTGAATGTGGTACCCAACACCCTAAGTAAAAGAGCTGACCTGGTGCCTACCCACCTAGAAACCCGCAACCACTACACCCAAGTCCTCTTGGACATAGCAAGCCTAGGCATCCACCTAGGATTGATGAAAATCAGAGCCAGCAAACCAGAAGTACTAAGGACCCAAACACTAGACAAGTTCACCAAGACCTTGATCTCTGACCTCTCTAAATCCTTGGATAGCGCCCACTACCAAAAAGGCTACTCATTGAAGGGAACCATGCTAATGCTCCACAACAGGATCTTTGTACCAGAAGGGGACATCAGAACCAACGTCTTGAGAGAATACCACAACTCTGAGATGGCTGGACACCTGGGTAGCCTCAAGACCCTCCAGAGCATCAGAAGGAACTTTGCTTGGCCAAAAATGGATCAGGACGTAAGCGCGTACCTGAAGGGGTGTGAGACCTGTGGGCGGATCAAAACTTCTAGAAACAAACCTGAAGGACTTCTAAGACCCTTGAATATACCCCATGGAACCTGGAGATCTGTCTCCATGGACTACATTGTGGAACTGCTGCCATTTCTCTTGTACAATGCAATCCTGGTCATGGTAGACCGCTTCACCAAGATGGCATACTTTGTACCAACCACCACCAATTGCACAGCAGCAGAAACAGCCCAACACTTCCACAACCACATCCTCACGCAACACAGAGCACCTGAGGAAATCATCACAGACAGAGGACCCTAATTCACGTCAAACTACTGGACACAGGTGATGAAAGACCTAAGAATTAAGCAATGTGTATCTACCTCCTACCAGCCACAGACGGACAGCCAAACTGAACAAGCAAACCAGATCCTTGAACAACATCTTCAATGCTACGCCAACGCTGATCAGGACAATTGGGCCAGAATTCTCCCCATGGCCCAGTTTTCCTACAACATTAAGTACCACGCCTCCACAGGAATGCCCCCATCCAAAGCCAACTATGGGTTTGACCCCACCTGGGACCCCCAAATTGGCAAAAAGGAATTGAACACCACTGGGCGCTCCTGGATTGAACAGATTCACAACACACAAAAAACATGCTTGATCAACCTGAACTGCGTAGTGCAGACATACAAAGCCTTTGCTGACCGCAAAAAAAATTCCTGGCTAACCCTTACAAGTTGGAGACAAAGTATACCTAGACTCCCAGAACATACCCCTGCATGTGCTCTTCAGGAAGTTAGCTCACAGAAGAAGAGGCCCCAAAAAAATCACCAAACTAGTTGGTGAGGTTGCCTTCAAGCTAGACCTATCCCACTCCTGGAAGATTCATGATGTGTTCCACCGCTCCCTGTTGTTCAAAAAAGATGGGAATTTGCTCCCCCACCAACAGATTAAGACAGCCCCCCACCCATCCAAACAGGCCGCACTGAGAAATATGAAGTTGAATACATACACAGCAACCAAACTCACTACCAAAAACCCCAGTATTACGTCAAGTGGAAAGGATATCCACTAGAAGAAAGTACTTGGGAACTGCTGAGCAACCTGACAAATGCCCAAGAAGCTGTCCAACTCTACCTGAACAAGAAGAATCAGAAGGGAGGACCCTCGGAGGAAGAAGGCAATGGTGTCAGTATTGATAATTATTCCTTTCTGGAAACCTGGGCCCAGAAGCAGGAATCAAACCTTGACCCTGGATTCCTTTGGGCCACTGGGCCTGTGGACCGCGGGACTGCCCACCTGCGTTTTTCTGGGATTAAGTCCCCATAAGCTGATATCAAGAATGTTGACCCATGTAGTAAAAAGAGCCAAACCAAAGAAATCATCACACCAAATGGAAGATTAACCACAGAGCCTAATGGAGGTACTGATTTGGCAACTATTAGCTTCATAAACTTGAAGTCTACACCAGCAACCAATTAAGAGCCAACCCAGGAAAGAGGCACAGTCCCGCGGCACAGGTCCCATGACCACAACACTAAAGTAAGATAATCAGGTAGCCAAATTGAGATTCTTGACCAATGAAAGAACTCCTGGGCTGAGTGGCATTTTGCTGCCTTTGGACCCAGGCACTCATTTCCCCTGGCCCTTCCCTTCCCAATGCCTTGATGAACCCCACATGAAAAATTTTAAGTTTAGAGGTGGGGTACTATATAGACCCAAAGACCCTGCGCTCCAAACTTGTTTCCATTTTTGAATAAAGGTTATGCTAATTTGGCTCATACAGCTATTGCCTTATTTTTTATTTGCTGTCTACCAATTCAGTTCAAGATCTCCTGGCTTGCCTGCCCCACTGCCTGCTGTTTTCTGTCCTTCTGGTGTACCTTTTGGACCCGTCCACTTTACCAACTACCCTCTGAAGTCTGAATACAATGAATACACCCCAGAAAAGATACTTGAACTCAATCCCTTGGCCCACATATAATCTGCAGTTAGATACAACTAACAAGGCCCGTGGATATTTTCAACACCCAAGTTGTTTCAGAGGGAAATTCAACTATCACCCTGCTTACAACCTGTCCATGGAACTGCCCATGACCCCAAAACCTATGCCCGCTTCTTTCTTGACCTCCCAACCTACCATTCTGACAAGCTGTTAGGGATTGTGTACATCACCCTCACAGGGGTGATTGACACTATAATCCCTGGCCGCTGGCCCATGGTATTGGGTGAGGAAGTCTGCCTCCTACCTTTTAAATTTAGCTCCCCTCTAGTGGTGGGCATCGCCCGCAAAAAACCCGGCCCAAGTTACCCCTGAAAACAACGGGCTGGCCACCCAAGACTGGATCCCTGACACCCACAACATCAATAAAGATATACCTAGTGGATGCACTGTATTCAAAGGTCTGGTCATGCCCAAAGCATGTGCCAAGATAATTCAATAAAGTTGCTCTCTTCAACCATAAACAAACACACAACCACCTATCACAGGTGAAGTGACCAACACCAAATACATTATTATTGACAAGTTCTTTGGTAAAAACAAAGAAAACGTCATCAACTTACTAGACCACACAGCCGCCAAACTCTGCGCCAGCTGCATCCCCCATGACTAATGGGTCTAGGAAGCCAGCAAGCGCCTTTACAAGGCCGCAGCTAACTGGTTTGCCACCTGGGCTGGCTCACAAAAAGACAATCAGCTTGACAACTGGGAAGAGTTTAAAGAGGACATCACCCACAATTTTCCACATCACTGAATCCCTCCAAGACATTGCAATACAGCTCAGTGATCTTCCTCAGAAGACCACTATTGCAGCTTACACTAATGAATTTAAGGAAATACTTTGCAAAATCCAAAACCCAGAACAAGCTGATAATGTACATACCAGAGCTTCATTCATCAACAGAATGAAACCCTCTGTTGCTGCCCTCATCTGCCCAGAGGCTAATACCTCCATGCCAGCACTCATTGCAGAAGCCAAGCACGCGGAAAAACGCGCAAACATAGAATATGCTGCACGCAACAGCAATTGATCCTCAAACGCCAATGGCAGAGAAAACCCCAATGGCAAAAAACGCCAGAATACCAACCATAAAAACTGCAACTCCAATTACAACAATGACAATCACAGCCAAAGTGCAAACTGCTCCCGTCCAAAGAAAGAGGACACTGCCAAAGTTAACATTGCTGAAACAGCAACCCGCTATGAATCTGATCCCACATTCTCTGACCTCAAAGGTCTTAAAAAAGAAGAACAGGAAAAAGAGGAGGGGGAATAGGCTTAAGTGCCCCTTTCTCCCCCAACTTGAAAAGAAACTTTACCATGGCATAAGCTTTTCTGTTCCTATCCCATGTGTCCCGCAATCCTCCATTTTTATGAATGTAAAAATTAAAGATTACTCACAACTTCTTGTCTATCCATGCACTTACAAATCACATACACATAAAAAAAATTTCAGCTTTGGTTCACAAAACATTATGGTTAGCAAACCTTTTGTAACCAGATACAAGATACCAGTTGTCAAATCCAACTTCAAATACGCCAGAATGGCAGATAAATCAAAGGTTCTACTCAAAGGCAAAACAACTCCCTTCAGAATTGACCTCCAAGGCATACAAACGTCCATCAAAGGACATTTAATGAACAACATAAACTACAACATTGTAGCAGGCATGGACTGGTTCACCAGAGTGAACCCCAGCGTATGTTGTAAAACAAAAACCATGATCATCAAACACAACAGTGTCAATTTTAACATCCTCAAAGAGCCCAATGACCTCATTCTAAGAGACAAAGTATTTGTCCATGTCATAAACCAAGATGACTCAGAACGTCTAACCAAAGACAGTACCCTCCACATAATGAGGTACACTGAGTTCAATAAGATAAAAACACCAAATATCCAATGCCCAGAACTTGCGGCACTACTAAATGAATACACGCATGTATTCAAAGAAGAACTCACAGAGTTACCCCCCAAATGGGAGGTCAAACATGGCATTGACTTATGTAAAGCCATGCCTAAACCTGCACCTCTCTACAGACTCTCTCCCATGGAGACCCACACCCCCAAGACCCATATTGAGGACAACCTAGCCAAAGGATACATTCACCTATCCAAATCCCTGTGGGGGGCAGCAGTGTTCTTTGTAAAGAAAAAATAAGGCACTCTGTGTCTAGTAACTGACTACAGAGCACTAAATGCAAGCATAGTAAAGAATAAATACCCTCTCTCACTTATAGAGGATCTGTTTGCAAGACTCTCAGGAGCCAAATTTTTCTCCAAAATTGACCTCACCTCAGACTACAACCAAGTTGAAGTAAAGGAAAAGGACATACCAAAAACTGTGTTCTGTACACAATTTAGATCCTTTGAATGTAGAGTAATGAACTTTGGGATGACCAACACTCCCGCAATGTTTGTCACCATGATATACCAAGCACTAAACAGTCTCTCAAATACATTATGCTACCTTGGCAATATCATCATATTCTCAAAAACAAAAGAGGAACACCTCACACATGTCCGTAAGACACTTAATCAACTTGCAAAGCACAAACTTTATGAAAAACCAAGTAAGTGCCAATTTATGGAAAATAAACTACTGTTCTTGGGCCACATTGTCTCTGACGGTGGCATCAAAGCAGATCCAGACAAAATAAAAGCCATAAATAACATTCAATGCCCCATCTCTGTTAAATAAGTTAGATGCTTTCTTGAAATGGTAGCTTAGCTAAGGAAATATATCAAAGACTGCAGAAAACTCACCAAACCAATCAATTACTTAACCAAGGGTAATGCCAAAAAGAAATTCATCTGGACTCCAGAATGTGACAAGAATTTCCATTTATTAAAAAAATCTCTTATCAAAGCATCAATCTTGCAATACAATAACAATAATGGGTGCTATAAGCTCAAGTCAGATGCCAGCAACACTACCATTGGCGCAGTCCTGTGCATCTGCCAGCCAGGGCAGCAAGACTTCCTACCAGTATGTTACAAAAGCAGAAATCTAACTAATGCTGAGCAGAGATACCCAATACATGATAAGGAATTGCTAGCAATATATCACACATGCAAGAAATGGAGATGTTATCTGGAAGGACATTTAAACGTCCAAGTACTAACTGACCATAAATCCTTAATCTATTTCAAAACTAAGAACGCACTTTGCACAGCATTAAGCCAAATGGATGTCCTTGCTGGAACCGCTTAACTTGGACATCCAGTACAAAAAGGGGGCAGAGCTGGTCACGGCTGATGCTCTCTCTAGACTATGTCAGCCTAAAGAGGATCACCCTGACCACCTGGACCCTGAATGGCCAAACCTATACAACACTGAGTATAAAACCAAAGGGAAAGACCCCTCAACACATCAACTGACCCACAATACATTAGTAAGAAATGAAAAATACTTACATGTATCAAATGGCACAGTATACTGAATTATTAATAACAAACATATCCTGTACATCCCACTTGCACAAAGAGTTGACACCATACTAAGACATCACCGCCTGCTAGGCCATACAAAGGCTAACAACCTATACCTCACACCAAAAGAGATAGTATGGTGGCCTAACCTCAAACAGGATATAGTTGATGTTCTGAAAAAGTGCATGGTGTGCGAGAAATACACCAGTACAAAGGCTTCTCAGCCAACGGTCAACCCAGTACAAGACCCTGAACCATTTAAGGTTTGGGGGCTAGACGTAGTGGGGCCCTTCCCAGAAACAAAGACAAACCCATGTTTCTTAATTGTAGCTATCAACTTTGCCACATGCTGGCCCATCTGCTGGGCAATAAAGGACCACAAAGCAGAAACCATCAACTATTTCATTAACAAAGCAATCATAGCTGACTATGGCACTCCAGACTACATCATAACTGATGGAGCAACAGAGTTATCAGGTCACATAGTAAACAACAATTTAAAATCCAAAAACATCAAACATTCTACAACCTTGCCCTACAGGCCACAGGCCAAAGGTAGAGTTGAACGCCTAAACAGAAGCCTTATCAGATCCCTTGAGAAAATAATGGATGGCAAAGCCAAAGACACATGTCCACTATACGTGAAACATGCATAATTAGTATCCCAGGTCCACACCAATCAAGGGACAGACTACTCACCGTTTGAACTAACATATGGATACAAACCAGAGATAGTTACCTGAAACAATCTACCATACATAAAGATCCCCCGGGGAAACCCCCCACAGTAGAACAAGTACCAACTCTACAACACATATGCCATAAAGCTAAAATAGCAGAAATAAAAAGGCTCAAGACACAAAAGGTAACCTCCACAGAGGAACCACTTCCCATCAACTCACCTGTCTGGATTCTAGCTGGCAACAGAAAGAAACTAGACTCAGTACACAGGGGACCAGGAAGAGTCATCAAATACAGACCAGAGCACAACACTTACCTAGTAAAATTCCAAAGTGCCAAGAACCCAATCATCAAGAAATACCACAGAACCTGTCTCCGCCTCAGTAAAGGAGAGCACTTGACCAGACTGGTTCCAACTAGTAAACAGCTCCAGGAGCATCAGGCAGCAGCCATTAAGACAAAGCCCCCTCCTGATACACCAGAGTAACCCCTTAAGGGGGTGTCAAGGGTCTGGATGTACAAGCATTCTGGCTACTGCAAACCTACTTAACATCCAACCATTGCCCAATTTAGTCCCCTTCTAATATACTGTTTGACATACTAAGAATGGTAACCAAGCAATATCACCTGACCGTCCAAGTATCCAGTGGCTCAAACCCATCTAGCACATGACCAACCCCTAGGTTTGATCCAACTAAATCCTTGCCACAGTCAAGTCTATATAAGTCTAAAGTGTTATCCAATAAAATATACTTCTCTTCTTTCTTAATTCCATATTTGAAGCTTCCCCAAAAGGCGCTCCTTATCACTTCCCAGAAGTATAAACTCAACAACATCATTCTAAAAATTTAACATAATTATAAATAAAAGTACTGATATTTTCAAGTACATACTTCTTGAAAGTGTAATGAAAAAAATTAAGAGTGTCAAGTATATACTTCTGGGAAGTATAATAAACAAGATAAAGGGGAAAGCTAAGAAGAGAATGATACTTTATTAGATATGAATATATGATATTATATAGTATTATGGGAAGGCATATACTGTCCTTGTATGTTATGGCAGTCATGGGGCTTGTCCAGGTAGTGTTCCTCTTTGGGTTTGAAATGTTTTACCCTGTACAACTTGATGGTGTGGTAGGAGTGCCAGTGATTATTTTTCATGTGGGTTGAGCCTTGGGGAAATGCTTCTCCAATAGTAGCCATTGTAGATGTTACAACTTGTTGTTAGGAAAATATAGAGGCTATCCTTTGCTGTAACCTTTGTCACTGATGAGGAGCACCTTTTGGGGAAGCTTCAAATATAGAAATGAGAGAGAAGAGAAGTATATTTTATTGAATAATACTTTAGGCTTATATAGCTTTAGCTGTGGCAGAGATTTAGTTGGATCGAACCTAGGGGTTGGTCATGTGTGGGATGAGTTTGAGTCACTGGATACTTGGACAGTCAGGTGATATTGCTTGGTTGCCATTTTTGGTATGTCAAACTGTTTATTGGGAGGGCACCAAATTGGGCGATGATTGGATGTTAAGTGAGTTGGCAGTAGCCAGAATACTTGTACATCCAGATCCTCGACATCACCTTGGGGATATTCCACACTGATATAGGTCCAACTAGTGATATGGAAAATCAGGTGTCTTTTCTTGGAATCTTTGAAGATTTGGTGGTTGACTTGACCGGCCTCTACTAACTTAATATCGGTTGCTATGGTTGAATCCTCTGTTGTGGGTAGCTTTACTGGTTTAAACATGTTTTACGAATCATTCTTGTGGGCAAGTGATTTGTAAATATCGATTTATGGCTATGGCAGATAATTCCATCACGTTCAGGGTGAGGATCCAAGGCTTGGGGCTTGGGATGGATTTTCAGTCGATTTTAATCTCGTTGTAGCTTTATGGTATGTAACTTTTTAGATTTAGGATATTAATGGGTCTGAGAAGCCCTCTTTTTATCGACCAACACATTTTATTTTTGTTTTTGTATTTAACAGGCTTGATTTTATGAATTCCCTTTTAAAGGCTAATCTGATTAAATTTCATCCGCAAGGGAACAGATAAAAATGATGTTTATAGAAGTGGCACTGTTTATTTTTTTTAAATATTAAGCATGGAGAAGTTATTGCGTATCAAGTTTGGCTGAAAAATCCTTTGTAGGGAAATTGGTTGGCTGGTTATTTTCCTGCGTTTGTAACTGGAATGGGTTAAACAGGGTTGTTTGGTGGCTTTAAGTATAAATGCTAAGCTTAAGCTCGCTTTTTGGATGGATGCGATTGAAATCATCCACCATTGGTCGAATCGAGAAAGGGAACATTTGCATTATGTAAGGAATATCATGTGATGGCTGGGGAGGAGTTCAAAAGGAGGAGAGTTGGCATATTTGATGAGTTGATTAGCTTGTTAGTTGATATTTTGATGTGGTATTTATGTTAAAAGGTGGGTGGTGTCATCTTCAGCGTGACAAGACAGGTGTTTGGGCAGCACTTGCTCTCAACTGGAATGTGGAGTTATCTGGTAGGAAAGGCGGTTGTTATAAAGGAGAGCATGGGTTGAGTGATGTAAATATGAAGTTGGCGTTGGTAGGATATATATTGGCTAGTGTTCAGGGGGAGTATGACTACATTGTCGTTGGGAGTGGGACGGGAGGGGGGACGGTGGCAGCAGAGCTGGCGAATAGTGGGTTCTATACGTTGTTGATTGAAGCAGGGCCTGAACGGCTGAGTCCCTACTCCACTACGCCAGCCTTCAATGCGATTGCGTCCGAGGACAGGGATATAAGCTTTGGATTCGATGTCAAGCATTTCACTTCAGGGACGCTGGCAGACAAGACGTACTTTTACCCGCGGGTGGGTGCGCTGGGCGGCTGCTCCATCCACAATACAATGATTGCGCTGTACCCCGTGGAGAGCGACTTCACGGCCATGGTGGAAGCAACTGGTGATTCTGGCTTTAATGAAGAGAACATGCGCACCTACTTCACTCGCATGGAGAACAATCACTACGTACTGCAGCCGCAAATGCCGAAAGAGCATGGGTACAGGGGCTGGTTCGACATCAGCTACGTCGACATTACGCGCATCTTCCGCATGGACCTCGTTCTCATCGACCTGTTCCGCGTCGTCGTCGGCAACCCAATGCGAGACGTTAACACGCGTAGAATCATGTCCAACAAGCTCAACACTGGCCTGGAAGGTCGGATCAATGTCCCCCAGGCAGTCGACACTCGCAACTACGAGCGTAGCAACTTTGTAGGCTTCATCAATGCTGCCAGGAGCACAGGGAATCTGGTGATCTGGGCAGACACCTTTGTCACCAAGCTCATCCTTGAAAACAACACCGTCAGCGGTGTCGAGTACAGGAAGGGCAAGTACCTCTACAAGGCAAGCCCCCGATCCACCTCCAACCCCACCTACACAGCAGGCAGTGTTACTGCAAAGAAAGAGGTGATTGTCTCTGGAGGCGCTTTTAACACCCCCCAGCTGCTGATGCTAAGCGGTATAGGCGATCCTGCACATCTAAGGGAAATGGGTATTAAACCCAAAGTAAACCTTCCTGGGGTTGGCCGTGGCCTTATGGATCGCTACGAGGTGCCCGTGGTGATCGAATTCTCTAGAAACATTTCGCTTCTTGAGCCCTGCACGTTTACTGCTGATGCTAAGCTAGACCCGTGCTACCGCGAGTACAAGGAGAGCCAGAGTGGACCGTACATCTCCAACGGCCTTGTTAGCGGAGAGATCCACCGCTCCAGCCCCAGCGTTCCTGAGCCCGACCTGTTTATTCTCAACACGCTTTCTGGATTCCACGGCTACTTCCGGGGCTACTCCAACGACATTGTGCGCCACAGCAACCGCTTCTCGCAGATCATCCTTAAAGCCCTCACCAACCACACCGGCTTTGTCAAGCTAAAGTCCAAAGACCCTTTCGCCACCCCCGAAATCAACTTCAACTCCTTCTCGAATGGCGATGCGGACCTTGACATCCTCGTCCAAGCCATCCGCCGATCACGCAACTACCTCAATTCCATCGTGGAGGGCCACAAGGAGATCTACCCGGGACCCCATCTCACGTCGGATGACCAGCTCCGCAAGTTTGTCAAAGAAATCGCGTGGGGCCACCACGCGTGCTGCACGGCCAAGATCGGCCAAGGCCGGATGGCGGTCCTGGATGGCAGGTTCCGCGTCCGCAACGTCAGAGGGCTGCGGGTGGTTGATGCCTCGGCCTTCCCCGAGATTCCGGGCTTCTTTCCTTCGCTCTACTTGCACATGCTAGCCATGCGTGCTGCTGATCTCATCGCTCAAGATTCAAAACATTTCTAACCACGTTCTCACTTCACTTTAATAAATATTTTAAAATAAATGCAATAATTAACAACAACCAGTCAGTACATTCTAAGAACCCACCACTTAAAGTGAAGAGAATAAAATGCAATCCACTTCACTTAAATCCCAACCGAAACATGATTAAAAACTTCAACAGGAAAGCCAAATATACCAATTTCCACGACCGTTGACAATCCTTACAACTGATTTTATCGATGGTATTCTAAAGTTGTAAACCCAAAAATGACTCTAGACGCCATGTAGCATGAGTTGTATCATTTAAACCCATCCCATTATCAACCTGAAGCGTACTTGATACCAAGTCAATAAACTGCAAACCTCACATCAAACCCATTCAAAATCTTCCGAATCCAATAAAATATTAAACCCTTCTGTAAACTTTATAACCCCATCTTGATACTTACTGCAACCCCCAAGCCGTTTCAAACAAGGTTCCAGAATATAACGTACCGGATAGAAACCACCCTTTATAGTTCCCCATTCCCCTAAAAATACTTACAACTAGCGTCACATGAATAACCTAACGTAGTAACTGTGTCGTATTGGTAAATTATAAGGGGGAAATATTTGGAACTAGATCTTTGTCTCTATTGACAGATATGTCTTATGTAGTTTAAGGAAACCATTTAAAAGGAACAAGATTGGGACAATCAATCAGTTGGATTGGACAGGGGGTGGTTTGATCCTTATAACGAGTCAAGCACCAAATCAAGCTGCCCATCAAGCAAAGAATGTCACTTGTTCTTGCTTCTTTTTCAGAAACCCAAGTTGACTACTATATTTGGCTTCAAGTTGTGAAAAATTCAGTTTTAGTGGCACAGGATCTCTTGTGCAGAACTTTGCCAGGGGTTGACCTCACTGTTTTAACACCTTCCCAGCTTAGGGTTGGCTTCCTCTGTTAGAAGGTCTGCAGGAAGGTTATCAGGAGTACAGACTTCATATTTCACCAACTGCTGTTCTGTTGCTAGGGTCATGGTCTCACATTGTTTTTAATGGGCCTTGCATGGGCAAAGCCTATCATGATATAGGGCCTTGTCCTGTTTTTTTCTTGCCCAAGCCTTGCCCCAGGTAAGTATTGTTGACATTTACATTTAGAACAATGGCAGGGCCTACTTTTTTGGGCTGTAATTTGCTCTTATCTGTGTTCATTACCCACACTTTATCTCACACTCAATGTCTGTCTTTTAGAGAAACAAACATATCTTGTATGTATTTCTCTTCCCTGATTGCTTGTTCAACATTGATGTGGAGGGCTTGAGAGTCAGACCTGGGTGAAACTTGTTCCAATGTTATTAACTTGGGCCCCTTTAGGGCCTGAACTATATTTGGCTATATGCCGTAGACTTTTTCAAATGGGCTCTTCCCAGTGGATCAGTTCACTCAGGTGCAGTACACAGGGAAGGTGGCTGTCAATTTCTTGGGCCAGTCTTCAGGAGTTCTGGTAGCAAGTTTGGCAAGGGCTTTTACTAATCTAACATTTAACCCCTCTAACCTGCTGTTAGCCTGGAAACAGTAAGGTGTTATTACCGTGTGTTTAAATCCTTGCCTTGCCAGATATACATTGGTGTTCTCATATGTTAGCTCTTTGCCTCCCTCTGTGATTAGTACTGGATTTCTGAGCTTGCTTTTAATTCCCTTGCCTATGAACCTTTGAACACTGTTATTAGTGTGAGCTTTGACAGCCTGCACCACTGGCTATTTTGTGACAAAGTCAATGACAATGATTATTTAATTTTTGTCATTACTCTTTCCCACACAGGGCCTACAAAGTCTAGTGTCCATAATTTCAAAGGTAGTTGGGTGTGGATTGGTAGTACTGGCTTCAGAGGGGTACAACTCTTGGCAAACTTCTCACAAACCATTCATTGTTTGAGTAATTAATGTATGTCTCTGAGGATAGGCTACCATGCTCTGTGCTTTCAAAATTGGTGCAGATCCTGGCTCTTGGTATGTCTGAGGTCTCTATGGTAGAGTAAGATGGTATCTACTCTTTAGTGTGTGAGTACCTAAGGGATGGTTACTTCATCCACCATTATTTGGTGCAGTGTTTCATAAAAATCTTCAAAAAAGTGTTTGTTTTTGATAAAAGTGTTGTGAGTAATCTTCTTTACCCTGCTGAGTCCCCAGCAAAGCTTGTGACCGTACAACAGTCACTATTGAGTATTTAGCCAAATAAATGCTCCAAAATATAAAGTTATCTCTGTTTTTCTGATTATTGCATGTAGATAGATTGGATTGGAAGTCTTAAGGTAAAGATTCCTGAAAACTGGATATATATCTTCAATAAAAAGAACAGAAGGCAAGATTGGCCAAGTCAATCTGGGAGGCTGGGTGTCTCAAAAACGGTTTAATTAATTGGGAAGATTAATAAATAAATACACGGGAATATAATTAATGAGGATTTAATTATATTGGTTAAATTGTCATGACTATGTCAAGAAGTTTGGTTAAGGTCAACCATAAGTAAACCCCCAAATTTTGGGTTAAAAGCGCTGCCTAATGTATTTTCAAAGCGCCAAGGCGCCACTATCAAATTTTTTCAGGCACTGGGGCGCCGCCTGGAAAAGTTCCTGGGCGTTGCAGTGGCGCCTGGTTTCAGTTTTAAAGTGTTTTAATGGGTTTTAAGGCAAAAAACCATTAAATGCAAAGATAACTAAATAAAGGCAAGGATGCCTAGGAATTCAGGGTTGATCAGCTGGTTCCCAGTTGGAACATTAATAGCTGAGTTTTGGGATGCTTAATCCACAGGGTTTTGGCGTCGGGAGCTGAGGAAGCTCAATGCTGAAATGGTACATTGGGATGAATGGAGTCAGGTGACTTATTCCAATTGTAGGTTGATTCTCATATGTTGTGAAAATTGGTGATCTTTTAGGTAAAGATCTAGTTTTGGATGACTCAAATGTCATAGACCACGTGAAATGAATCATAGGTTGATTCAGGAACCAGAGGGGTTTTCAGCCAAATATGCCCCAAATGGTATACAAGCAAAAACAGCTAAACTTTAATAAATATATATTGTCAATTTCAATGCTTTTCCCTCAACTACCTTTTCAATTATTATGTCTTCTTTGTTAAATTTTGAAAGGGCCAAATTTGGAGTACTTTGCGTGGAAACTGCTGCTGCCAGGAAAGAGGTTCTTATAAGTTTGTTGGAGGAAGCTTGGGCAAGCTTGGAGGTCACCAAGACTGTGCCTGAGGAGTCCTTGGTGGAAGTAAAGGCTGTGTTCAAAGAGTTATACTCCAAGTACTTTGCAAAAGAAGGGACTCACACCCAAGGAAACCAAATCTATGTGTGGTATTCCTGGAACCTATTAGTTGGATGGGACAAAATCTTACAAGTGAAAGCAAAGGCAAATTGTGAAATTGAGGCTTTAAGGGCAAGAGAGGAAAAGAGCGTTGAGATCATGGCCCGTTGGCGGGATGATAACAAAGCATTGTCCCATAAAATTGCCTCTCTGGAGACAAAGCTCTTCAAAGCTTTGTCAAAAGAAGGTAATGGGAATAAGAGTCAAGGGCAGGATAATGGCGGGATGGACTGGTTAGACCTGGATCCGCAACAAAGCTTTTTCTCATGCAGCCTGTCAGGCAGCCTGTCTGGCTGGAGGAGCTGTCAGCGGAGCCGCTGGGTGTTCCTTTGCCTGTCAATGTAGATTGTTCCAGTTTCAGCTTGGAAGCTTCTGAGATGCGTTTGATTGGCCAAGAAATTGAATTTCAAATTCAAGATCCAATCATAAGCTTTGAAGAAGAGAATGACCAATCAGATAGATACCAAAGAAGATTTGATTAAATTTGATAGGAAAGGTAAGCCTTACCTAGCTTCAATATTAACTTTTTAACTTAAAAATAATATAGATTTAAATCAAACTGAAGGTAAGCTTTGAAATGTACATATAACAAAAACTGTTTTAAGCATAGCAGATCAAGGATTTTGAAGGTAAGCATCTTTTTTAAAAATTTGAAGCTAACTTTGCTTTTTAAAGGTAATAATTCTAAAAAAAACTAATTCAATTCAATTCAAAATTCAAGTTGATTCTGTATTTCAGGTAGGCTTTTTCATTAAAATTACTAACCTTCTTCAAATCCTTTTAGACAAGCTTGGTCCACAGCAGATCTTGGAGTGGGTAAGTCATTTTTTATCAAATTTACTAACCTAGATTAGAAAGTTCAGATTTTTGCCCTGAAAGTCTTGGTTTAGTAAGTATTTTTTTGATCAACTAATCTTCTTCTTTAACCTAGCTGCATTTCAGGTAACCATTTCCTAATTAACTACTAACCTTCAATCCTTTTAGATAGACTTAGTCTACTGTAGATCTTAGGATGGTAAATTTTTTTTACTAAATTACCAGCCTAGATTAAAAAAACAGACTTTTGTCCACAAGCAGATCTTGATTTAAGTAAGCCATTTTTTCTTAATTCACTCAAATTTATTAGGGACTCCCAGATTTTTATACCAAAGCCAATCTTGGGCCAGGTAAGCTTTTTACTACTTACTAATCTTTTTTTTAAAAAACCCACAAACTTTCCCCCTGCAGCAGATCTTGGGGTTGGTAAGTCATCTTTTCCAAATATACTAACCTTAATTTCAAGCCCCAGATTTCTGCTTACAACAGATCCTGGCTTGGATAAGTTTTTTTTATAGTAAACAGATATTTTGCCAAAAATACTGTTTCTACAATTTAGTTTTTTGATCCAACTAGCTCTTTTTTACCCAAATTCAAATTTTTACTATTAGGGTAATCTCTTTGACCTCCTTTAAACTTTTATTATCTATATCTTTGAATTAAAGTTATGTCTTATTTTATATGATCAATAAAAGAAAAAAAATATATTTTAAAGTTACTTAGTTTTAAGTTCTCAGCCAAGCAGTTATAATTTGCTTATTAAACTTTTAATTAATCATCATGTTTTAATGGTTATAAAATTTTTTTCTTAACTGTGATAAAAAAGGCCTGTCTCTCCTTGAAATCTTTTTCACCCAAATAGAACCTTTATAATAATATTACTTACCCCCATCTGCAAAACTCCAGCACCACATAAACTAATTAATATGTCATATATAATAGCTACCATAGATCATTTAACTTTCTTCTACTCATAAAATTAGAGGGTTCCTCTTTTAAAAGACCACTATGATTAATTAATTTTCTGAGATAAAGTAGTTTTAAAAGCTATGGCAACAAGCAAAAATACTTCAGATTTAAACAAAATGATTTCAGATTTAAACAAAATCCAAGTTGCGCAAGATTCAGGATTCAATTAATTTAAATATTTTTGGTTAATAAATGAACTGTCAAACCAAAAACAAAATTTCACTAACCCATTATACAAAATTAAAGCAAACATCAAGTGGTGTAGTTCAAACCACAAACAAAATGAACTGACACAACAAGTGTAATGGATGGATGCTGTTCCGGAGTATATTATAATCCAATCTTGATTCATATGAGGCACCAACAGAAGAACTAAAACAAAAAAAACTTGAGAAATCTAGAAGCAGATTACACAATCACAAAACAAAATGAACTCACACAAGATTTGTAGTATGAGCAGCCTAAAATAGAAAAATATCAATTTAACAGCCAATCAACAGCTATCCAATTTAGGAACAGTGATGTTTTATCCATTTATAGCTCCAGATTTGTATTAAAAGGTTTTGAGAACATTCCAAATATGGACTTGAGATTATAATAAAAATAAATTATTATTTTTAAAATTTCTACTTTTAGTGATTTTATCCTAGGTTTTTACAAGCAATATCTTCAACCGCACCAGCAGCCAAGCCAGCAGCAGCCAGACCAGCTTCAATGGAGACAAGGCTCAGAACGTGGAGGCACCTGTTTACACCCAAGCCTTTGAGGCGGGTAACAAGGAAGCTGACCTGTTACTGTCCCCTGACTCATATGGCTTTGACTTGTTTGAGAGTCACTTAGCGTCTAGCTCTGCCCTTGCTCCCACATCCACCCCTGCACAAGCTGCCTGTCAACCAACCAATCAGGATGGCAACCTTGATTTGGAACAACTTCCTGCCACTGCCTAACCTGCCCCCCCTCAGCCAATCAGGCTTCAGCTCCTGCTGTCCAGCGCCCCAAACGCAGAATAATCACTGACCAAATTCTTCAGGAAATTGTGGCACTCAATCTGCAGGGTCTGTTCTGGGATCAGATAGCTAGCCAATTACAATTCACCTGGGCTACTGTCATGCAGGAATTCAACAACCTGATAAACAGGGGGAATCTGATTGGAACGGCCAAGAAGCCAAAGAAGGCCACAGAGTCCCAGATCAATGAGGCATACTCAATAATGCTTGACCTCCTCCAGCGAGACCCCAAGCTTTCCTTGACCCAGGTCTGGAAGCAACTTGTGCACCATGGCATTTGGGTTCCTGAGTGCATGGTGCAGCTCTGGATGCACGGAAACGTGGCTTCAATTAGGGTTCTTACAAATTTTGCCGGCGACCAATGGGATGGTGCTGAGGATTCCCCATATGACACCGCAATTATATCAACCCTGGTCAGATGCTTGACAAGTCTAACAGATGACACCATGTTTGTCTTGTACTACAAGTTATCAATTGCATTTGACAATTTTGGTGAGCAAGGAAAAGCTGTCACCAAGAATGGAAGGAAGATGGTCAAGAAGGGGACGTTCATTGATGCATTTCTGGCTGTTTCAGCCAAGGTTTTGTCTACTATCAGACAAACCCTGATTTCATTGATGGGTAATCATACAGCCACATCCTCAGTGGATTACTCAACTCCTGGGATGGCTCAAATTCCAAATACCGGGTTTTCTTGAGCCACCAGATAGAGGGTAGCTCCACTGCCCTTGAGGCCATCCAGCAACGCGGGCACCAGGCCTCAGTGTACTCAGCTGGTCCTGCCAACGTCCATCTGACAGATGTTGTGCTCTTTAATATTTGAGATACACTCCAGGAGCGCCGCCCTCAGGCTTTCAACAACCTCTATCTTGGGGTCCTTGATCACAATTTTCTCTTTGGTCACCAAATGGTGGCTGACTTGTTTGCGCAAATGGTTTTCCATGTGAACATGAGCAACCAATCATGCAAGGATAAGCGCCTCCCACCCCGTGCCACTGCCACTTACCAGCCTATCCAGCCAATGACCAATGAGGAATATGAGAGGGTTATATGGCAGCCATCACGTGAAATCCTCCTGCCTCCACCCCCGCCACCAACACCCCCACCCGCAAACCCAACCCATCCAATCCCAGACCCCCCAGGCCAGTACCGCCTCTATGTCTGCCTTCCCGCGCCATTCTGCCTACTAGGCATCACTCTTCCCTGCCTCAATAATCCCCCTGGTCCCAAAAAAATTCTATTTATATTATCTTTATTTTGAATTTCAATTGTTTGTGTTCTCTTTGTTAAAGTTGGCTATATTCTTTATGTTCAGCTTATTTCTATAAAATCATATATTTACTATGCCATGTATCTAGATCCAGAACACAGTTATTTTTAGCACTTAAACACATCCCCTTGTGAAAATATTAACAACAATTTGGTTATCAACTGAATTTAAATTAGAAAATTATAGGTTAATTGTATTTAGATAAAGTTGTTACTGATCCAAATTCAGAACCTTAATGATAAAATTTAAGCCAATCAGGAGCCAAGTGATAAAGTGATTGTTGTGATATAGAGGGACATTCAATAATTCTTTGATGCATGTGCACTAATTAATATGATTGGCTGGATGTTTTGCCATTGTACGCCATTGCTGCTGTGGCAAGTTGTTGATGGACTAGTGCCCAATCAACTACTGGGTTAGCACTAGTCCATTGACAACTTGCCATAGCAGCAATGGCGTACAATGGCAAAACATCCAGCCAATCATATTAATTAGTGCACATGCATCAAAGAATTATTGAACGTCCCTCTATATCACAACAATCACTTTATCACTTGGCTCCTAATTGGCTTAAAGTTTATCATTAAGGTTCTGAATTTGGATCAGTAACAACTTTATCTAAATACAATTAACCTATAATTTTCTAAATCAAATTCAGTTGATAACCAAATTGTTGTTACTATTTTCACAAGGGGCTATGTCAAGCGCCAAAAATAATATGGTAATCAAGGAAACAATGCCAACACAAAGCAAACAACACATATTGAGATGAGCGTAAAACATACATGCAATGGGTAAAAAGATGGGATAATGTAATAAATGGGAAAACAAAAAGGAATAAACAAGGAGGCAACAGTATCAAAATAATACAGAATTTATTGGGGCAAAAGCTATAAAAACATATAGAAAGGTTAGTAAAAAATCAATGAGAGAATTGGAAAAGCTTCTGAAGGACCTTGACTTGGTGATTGTCAAAATAAAGGACATTGGCCGCAAGGTCAAAGCCAAAGTGAAGTCTGCCGTCCTTGAAGGGGACAAAATAGACAAGTTATCTGCAAAGGCACTAATGTCAAAAAATGCCAGACACCCCAGAGAAGACAATTGAGCTCTTACTAAATATTCAAAAAACTGTGGTCAAGGGCCTCCAGTTCAAGGCATACAATCTTTCCGCCCCGTCTGTCTGGGTTGATGACCTCGAGTGTATGCCCACCTCAAACCTGCCAAGCGTGCCAGGGCAGAGGATACCAAATTGCTGGCGCAATTGCTTGCGCCAAGAATGGAAAAGCTGGCTGAAGCCGCCGGCAAGGAAAGAACCCAAGAAGGTAACCTGAAAAATTATAATTGATAAAAATTCTTAAATACTTACCTTTTTTTAGAAGATGTTGATGGTGAACTCTGCCAGGTCCTGGTTCCTTTTGTCCCCCCCCACCTTCTACTCCAACTGCGCCACTCATGTGACCAAACAGCTTTTCCTGTCCCCCCCTGTCTTGCAGGAGCTTGAAGACAGGATCCATGGTACATTCCTGATATCCAGGGAGGCATTGGCTGGGCTTTTGCATAGTGAGGAGGCATCCGAGTGGGCAGTTACTGCCTACAAGGATGCCCAACTGGTCCGCCTGGACCCAGTTAACCACAGTGGAGTTTACTGTGTAAACTCCATTGAGCTTGTTTGGGACATCATGGCAATGCTCCCATTCAAAAACATACCGGGGATGGGCCAGGCTCATGTGGCTGCTTGCTTTGCTTCACGTGGAGCATACCATCTCTTACCTGTTGGAGAACTTTGGGTGTGCAGTGTCAAATTGGCTGTTGCAGATGCAACAGCCGTAAAGAAGACAAAAATCCTCCTGGCAGACTTCAGGCTGGCCTGGAGTGCCAACAAGATGGGAGTCTCTACAGCTATGAAGCTGACCTTTGCCAAAACCAAGCACAAGAAGAAGATTAGCGCTTTATACAACAAATTGTGCAAGTTTACAGAAGCCTTTGCTGGACAAAGGCTTCACCTCTTTGTTTACCTTGGGTATCTTTTCCTCTTTGGGATAAGCGCCAGTGTAGAGGACCTAGATGGGGTCCTTCTTGGGGTTGACAAGGCCAGGCTCTCACTGGACGGGAAGAAGGTCCCCCCTGGGTATGACTCAGTTGATCATGTCATCCAGGACGCCTTGGTCCTGGCTGGCATCTTTGGGTTTGCAGCCCCGCCAGAAAAGCTGCTCCTCTATTCCCACCTCACCATCCTTCCTTTTATCAGCAGGCGCAAATACTTTAATAAGGGTGTATCCACCGTCCACAGTGTGGCAGTGGAGGTTGTGCGCCACCTCCATTGCAGGGTGGGTACATACCGCCAAACCCATTATAGGTGCACTTAATTTTATCTCTATATCAATAAATATATTTATACTTTACTATATGTTTATATTATAAATAATTTTTAAATAATATTTTAGAAAACAAGATTTGGAAAATATATTGTGGAAATGGGTTTCATAAAAGTATAAAATAATACGGTAATAAAATAAAAAACTAACTTGTAAATTTTATGTTTAATTTTTTAAAACTATTTTTATATTTATTTGACCAAAGTGATTTAAATCTATTTGCGTAATCCAGTATCAAGCGTTTGGGATTACCTCAGATGGCATAATAAAAAAATATATAATAAAATAAATAAATTACTTACATCTATTGATGGATTGTCTGAATGTGATTGCAGGCTTGGAAACATCTAAATATAAAATGATAAGTAATAAATCTTGAATAGTAAAGTAGAGAATATAAAAAAATTAGTCACACTAAGCCTTTAATTGATATGCTGTTTGGCTAGGCACGCAGGAATGAACAAATCAGCGTGGCCATAGAATTTGGCCACAGTCTCAGCTGGGAGGGTATGGATCCCGGTCTGCAGCAAATCAAACAGGTCCTCAGTCCCTGTTGAGTTCCTTGCTTGACAACTTGCTTGAGCCACCCAAAGACTTCCTCAATGGGATTTAGGAAGGGCAAATAGGCAGGGAGGAAGAGAAGGCGCAAATTTGCCATGGCCAATTGCTGGGGGCCCACTGCAATGCTTGTGTCAATCATTGGGAATTCCTCAAGAATGTCAGCCACCTTGTGGAGACCAACATTGTCCAACACAATCACATTGGTGAAGCCCAGGCTTGTGCGCCTCAGGTGCTCCTGGACCAATTGGAGGAATGACAAGAAGGTACGGCTGTTGTGAGAACCCAATATCATTTGATAAAGCTCAACCCCCTTTGGACCAAGGAGAGCCACCATTGAGTATGCTGTGGCACAGACTGCAGCACGCCAAGCCATCCTGTCATTGGAGCCTTTGTGTACATAGCCATACTCATTGTGCATTGACAAGGCAAATGCCAATTTGTCAATATAGTAAAATTTGACTGTCCCCTTGTCTTTGAGGGCAGTGTACGCCTCAGCGTAATTTTTCCAAGTCTCAATATTGGCTGGGCTGTTTCTGTTGTAAGGAGATACTCCAAGCTTTTTCCAGGAAAAGCGCATTCCCTTGAACAAATGATAATAGAAGGAAATTGAGGCCTCAATCCCAAAAGCAGACTTGACCATGGCCTGTATATTAGCCAGTTCAAGATGGCAGTCCCGGGCAATCCACTGGCAGATTGCCCATTTGTGCTCCTTGGTGAGCATGGTAGAAACACGCAAGGATTTCTCTGCAGCAAGGACTCAGCCAGTATCAATGAACTTGTTGAAGGTCTTCAAGGTGTACTTGGGATCCACCCCAACAAGAGCCACAGCTGCCTTGTAATCACCAGATTCCCACATGAGCCAGAGAAGGATGATGCACTTAATGTCAGGAATGCGCTTGTGAGCGGGCTTTTTAGAGGTGGGGATTGGCTTTTTGGCATTGGGCACAACACAGGGCATGGGCACCTTGGTGTAAAACGCAGCAACTTTATTTAGCACTAACTGTTCCTCATCAGTTTTGGTAGAACTTGGGCTCCTTGTCCTCCTCCTGATTGCCATCACTGATGTAGGGCTTGTAGCTAGTATCAAGTACAGGCTTCACTTTCTCCAGCATGGCTGACGGGACCGACTCTTGCCAGTACACAACATCAAACACATACAAAGTAAGTTCTACCTCCTTGTCTCTAACTTTCTTGGTAGTAGTAACCTTAGTGGGCTTCCAGGTCAGCTTTGGGACCCAAGGGTTTATGCTCTGCACCTTAGCAGCTTGTGCTCCTTGAACCAGCTGTTTCAGTGCAGTGTCGCTATGGAACTCTCCTCTCCTGCCTCCCTCCTGAGTAGGCACTTGTGTTTCACTAAGTCTATTCTTTGACCCACGGGGCAACTGCAACTGCGGCGCACAAGGGTGCAATGGTAGTCTGTTGCTGTATTCCTTCCATTTTGGGAATTTAATAAAATATTAAATAAAACTTAATTAAGTTACTCCCTATTTTCAATTTTTGCTTTTATCTGTTTATGGATATTCAATTAATATTTTTTCCCACCCAATATCCCAATTATAGATTTTCTATTTCTCAGTTAGTTGTCTTTGGTTTTACCACACCCATTTTAGAATACCCAAAATAATTTCCACCCATTTCCCCATATTTTACGCCAAATTAAGCACCCAACACAATATTTTTAAAATTTATGTTTCAGATCTTGTGTCTTATTTTAGATACCTTGGTATCATTCATGATTACAATTCATTGCACACATTGCGTGAGTGATTTTGTTTACGTAGTGAGTTGCTATTGTGTTTTGTTTTTGGTTTGCATTTTGACACACCTTGCCTGGGTGTATTTTGCCACCAATTCACATAGTAAACATAAGTACACCAAAAGTCAACTCACACCATTTTTTTGTGAATCAATGTATTTTGGATTGTATTTTGAATGGTTTTGCTTTGCATGTGAGCCCTTTGGGCTGTTTTGACCCATTTTGCCCATTAATGCCAATAAACCCTGTTAACAGAGTGTATATTTTAACCTGAGAGTTGGATTTTGTTTAAATCTGAAATCATTTTTTAAATCTGAAGTATTTTTGCTTGTTGCCATAGCTTTTAAAACTACTGTAAGAAAGTATTAGAAATTCATAAATAATCAAGTTTAGACCATATTATAGTAGTTTTTATTTTATGTCTTTACTAAAACCAAAAGCAATATAACTTATCAGAGGGTACTGAACCCACAAAAATAAAATAAGATGCAATCAAATGTTATGAATCTGAAACAACATCACATTAGATAACTAAAAAGATCTACAAAATCAGGCACTATCTTATCAAAAATAGGAAATAATGATATTAAAAATCAGAGTACAACATAGAATTTAACTTATATTTAAAAAGTAAATTAAGATCAATATGCTATCAATAAAATATACAATCACCAACAAATAATGGCTGTATCTTAGTAATAAAAGTGTGCTGCAAAAAGAATAGATTAAGCCTATAAACTACAAAATAAAGTTCAGGAACCAAAGAGATTTTTATTACATGTACTTGATCTTTATTAATACAAGGAATTGTAATTTCCATTGGAGTTCAAAATATATACTGAAAAAAGTATTTAAAAGGGCTGCAGTTTCATTATCTGGATAAAAATTCAGTACTTTTCAGAGCTGTTGAGATAGATAACCAAAACTAAGTGCTGAACACACAGAAGTTATGTACAAAAAAATCTTAAGTGGGCTAATTTTATTGTTAGCATGTATAAATTGTTGATTTTTTATGTGAGAAAACTTGGTGTTCTATGTTTGGGTTTGTCTGTGTATCTCAACAGCTCTTAAAAGTATTTTAATTAATCTCCAGTCTCTTAAATTTCAAAATATAATGCATAATAAAAGGTACAAACCTCTAATAAGGCCTTGATAATAGTATAAAATAGTATTTACAAAGCATACACCTATACTTCTCTAATGAAAAGTAGCAATCATAATAAAGCTATCAATTTTATATTAAAAAAATACTTTATATATCATTAAATCATCTTTTAACAGCCAGAATAGTAAATAAATTTAAAAAAGACATACTGAACTATCAAAAAGGTATTTCTGCTAGGGAAGAAGAAAAATATAACAGTGTGAAGCTGTCAATAATAGGGCTGAGTTAGCATAGCTTTTTTCTTTTGGTAGCCTGCTCACTGCTCAACTTTATATACTCATTTATTTCTGATATTTTTCATTGAAAAATCTAAATAATTGTTACTAAGAAACCATAAGGAGGCTGCATCTTTAAACAGGTTTTTACTAGGTATGAGACCAGGAATGCATACTAGCAGGCTGTCACCACCTCTGGAGTTCATTAAAAAGATTTATAATAAAGATCATTAAAAAGCCACAAAATTTAAAGTCCAAAAGATATAAACTTCACACCCCTCTTTGATCATAGTTTTTACCAGCTATAACTGGAAACACATACCAGTGGGCTGCCGTAAAAATTTAAGCTATGCGTAGCACAGCTTTGCTCTTTTGGCAGCCTGCCTGCACATCTATTCTTTTACCAGCTATAACTGGAAACACATACCAGCGGGCTGTCATAAAAGAGTGAAGCTGAGGGTAACACAGCTTTTCTCTTTTGGCAGCCTTCCTGCACATCTTTCCTTTGATCAGCTATAGACTATAAATGCATACCAACAACCATCATCAAACTCCTTTTACCAGCTATAACTGGAAACACATACCAGCAGGCTGCTGTAACAAGATTTAAGCTATGCGTAGCACAGCTTTTCTCTTTTGGCACCCAGCCTGACACATCTTTCCTTTTACCAGCTATAGACTAGAAATGCATACCAGAAACCATCATCAAACGCTTTTTACCAGCTATAACTGGAAACACATACCAGCGGGCTGCCTTAAAAGAGCAAAGCTGTGCTACGCTCAGCTTCACTTGTTTGGCAGTCTGCCTGCACAGCTTTTCTTTTAACAGCTATAGACTATAAATGTGACGGAAATTGTAGGATAGTATGAAGCCATTTCTAAGTGATGGGGAATTACCACCCAAATACACTTAGAATTAATTATTAACCACCAACATGGCTTCAAATATCTTTTTGTAAAATTTCCAATTGTAATACCAGGATTAAGCAGAAAAATTAATCCTAACCAAAGTAGCCCAAGATAAATGGCCTAATACAACATCAACAAATCTTCAGAGTAAAATTCTGGACATTGGGAGGCACCACAATTTTCAGTTTCAAGAATGGGGGGAGGAGCTGCAAAATTGGTTGGCGCAAAATTAACATTGGGCGGTACCAACAACAAAGTTCCAACTGCAGGATCCCATCTTCTAGAAATGATTCTGTTGAGAATCAGATTGTACGGAATATATTGTAACAACCCAACCACAGGATGCATTTTTTAAAATTAAATTAGAACTTGGGATAAATGATTTTTATTGAGTAAAATTTTGGGAGGACTCAACTCTTAGAGTTGAAACAGTGAAAATTATTCAATATATATCAGAAAAATTGACTAAGCAATACCACCTGAGTCTTGACCTCCTATTCCTTCCACATTGTCAAGTAAGTATCTGATCCAGGTTGCAAAGAACCCTTGTGTGACTAGTTTCTGACAACCATGCTGATTGACAAGCTCATATTGAGTGACCCTCAAATTACGCCAATTTATCAATGTCAATTTGGAAAGGGGAACCAGTTTTAGCTGACAGACTGGAGCAGCCATAACCCATTTCCAATCAACTGTTTGATTTAAATCTGTTAACTTGGTCAATTTTGATAAAGGTTTCCCGGCTTTTTGAGCCTTCTTGCTTGGGTGGATAATACCTGGCATGATGGAACCTACTGTGACAAGAAATGCATACCAGCAACCATCATAAAACGCTTTTTACCAGCTATAACTGGAAACACATACCAGCAGGCTGCTGTAAAAGAGTGAAGCTGAGTGTAGCACAGCTTTGCTCTTTTGGCAGCCTGCCTGTACATCTTTTCTTTTACCAGCTATAACTGGAAACACATACCAGCAGGCTGTTGTAAAAGAGTGAAGCTGAGGGTAACACAGCTTTGCTCTTGGCAGCCTGCCTTCACATCTTTCCTTTTACCAGCTATAGACTAGAAATTCATACCAGCAACCATCATCAAACACTTTTTACCAGCTATAACTGAATACACATACCAGCAGGCTGCCGTAAAGAGTGAAGCTGAGCGTAGCACAGCTTTGCTCTTTTGGCAGGCAGCCTGACACATCATTCCTTTTATCAACTAGAGTATAAAATAAATATTTTAGAAGGCCACTGATTTAAAAAAAAAACAGGTTTTATTTAGTATACCTAGACGTGTACCCAGGCAGGATGCCGTAAAAGGGCAAAGCAGGTGAAGCTCAGCTTTGTTCTTTTGGCATCCCACCTGCCACACCACACTTGTCTCTATGATGCCTGGGGGATCCTTTTCCTTTTTTACATGGTATCAGGAGGAGCCAATCAGTATCTAACCCATTTTCTCCTAGAGACCCAGACATATAGCCACAATAATGCATCCATGGTGATTAATTCTGGCACTGGCTTGTACTGGATGTTTATGTTGAACCATTCTAGGAACTCTAACCAGTATGCTTGGCATCTGGATAGGTTGGCATGGGTTTTAAAGTAGATGAGTAACTTGTGATTGGTGAGGGCAGTAAACTTTTCTTGTCTCCAAGATAGCAGTGCCACTTAACAAGCAGTGCAAAATTGCAAGTAACTCCTTATCATGAATTGGGTATTAGCATTTGCTGTCAGTTAACTTTAAGGCCTTGTATGCTACTGGTAAGAACTCTCACACACCAGATTATATGCAAAGGGTCCGGCCTATGAATGCATCTGAGGCATTGTTTCCATCTGATAGTCTCTGTTTCTTATTGGGTACTGTAGGATAGGGGCAGATATCAAATTTTCTTTGAGCTGGCAGAAACATATGTCTTGTTAGAATTCTCATACAAAACTTGGGCTTGGCGCCTGTAATGAACAACATATGTGCAGTGGGGATGCTGCAGTATGGGATAAACAGAGTACATAAGCAACCAAGCCAAGGAAGGTTCTAAGCTTGCTTTTTTCTTTTGGAGAGGCATGTTGAAATGACTTTTGTCTTCTGTCTTTTGGGTTTGATTCCATCCTTAGATGCCATGTGTCCCAAGAATGATAGGTTTTCCTTGTAGAACTGAAATTTGTAGGGTTTTGCTAGAAGTCTGTTTTGGACCAAAGTTGCAAATACTGCTTCAAATCCTTGTGTTGCTGCCCAACAGTGGGGCTTTATACAATGATCTTGTCCAGTTATACCAGTACATGCTTCCTAATATGTAGGGCAAATACCTCATATGTGAACATGACAAACGTGAACAGTGTATTGATCATCCAAAAGTTGATGACAACACACTCATAGGACCCATATTTGGTGTGAAAGGCAGTCTTTGAGATTCCCTCTTCTTTAATTCAATTTGGTTATAACCAGATGTGAGGTTGGTCTTGAAAAACACAATGGCGCTGCCAAATGTATCAAAGAGATTATCAATCAAAGGTAATGGATATTGATTTTGTATCTGACCTTGTTTAGAGCTCTGTATTTGGTGACTAATTGTAAGGAACCATTCTTATTGGCTACAAAGAATAAAGCTGCATCAAAGGGTGATTGTAAAGGTCTGATGAGTCCTTTTTCTGAGGCTTTTTTGAGGTAAGTGCAAAGAGCATCATATCTGTTTGGAGTGAGGCATTATATGGACTGTGCCTTAGGTAAAGCACCCGTTAATTGTATGTAGTGCTGAATGTGTTTCTTAGGGGGGTAATTCTTATAAGAACTATTGAAGATATCTGGGTGTCTCAAAACTATCTCTGATATTGGTAGGTGATAGTGTCCTGCTTGTCCTTGAAGTGAACAACCTTGTACTGGCAGAAGTCCCAGTCAATTGCCTCAAGGTTATCTTTTTCTTCCTGGGTCTCAGTTATACATGCAAACAAATGATCTCTTATGCTGTGTACTTGGGCGTGGCCAAGGGACACAACAGAAAATTCTAACAGTAGGATTGGATTTGTACTAAGCCAAAGATTAGTCTTCAGGGATGAATAAGGACTTTACCTTAAGGCCCTGGGAATGATAATTATCAGAAATCTCCTCTAGACTAGGGAGATGATGCTGAAGTAAAAATATAAACACAAAGAAATAGTGTAAACAGAACTTAATTTTATTGGATGAATCATTTAGATTCTTATGGGGTAATATTCTACCACAAAACAGTAGAAGGACAGTTAAATCACTGGCCACTCTCATAAGTGGGTCAAGGATCACTCAGTTTATCATTTGGAACGTGAATGAGTCCTTTGCTTAATTTAGAGTGAAATTCATTTTTAGAGAGAAAGGGAACTAAAGAAGTTTGCACTCAAAATGTGATATCATCAAAGGCAAAATTGATAATGCCTGGATTTCCAGGGATCCAGCCTATGGGGGGTTACTGGGAACTTGCAGGCAGACAGCCCACAGGCCCAGCAGGGAAGGCCCACCACAAGATTGGGGCCAACTTTACAATATAAGATAACAATTTGATCAGGAGAGCCCAAGGTTTGCTGACAGGTACCATAGAATCTATCAAGCCATTAAGAGTGATGTACATCACTCCAAATATCTGAGTGGAAGTGGATTCATTGGAAGCAATGGATTCTTGTGGGCGGTTGGGCCTTAGGGTGAGAGGCAGAGTCATTGGGACCAAATACACAGGCAGGTGGCTGTACTTGTCGCAAAAAGCAGGGGAGGTATAATGATTTTGCGACTTTCCCTGTAGACAGTCTTGGTCTCTCTAGTTCTTGCCTTAGGGTTGTAGATTAGGATTTCCTCTAGGGTGAGCTCCAAATACGCAGGGTTGGGGGGGGGGTACTTGGTGAAATGTACTGGGCTGTAGGGAGCTCCTGGTGGAGAATAAAGGTTGGGCGGCTGGTCAGAGGTTTTTTGGGGTTGACAGGTGTGAGGTACAGAACCGCAGGAGGTAGACTGTAAATGAAATAGAAATAATATCAAATATGAAATAGCCTGGTTGAACTAAAGGTTCATGTTACTTTATTGCAATAATGGCAATGGGCAACTTCCTGGTGGTCCAGGGTATAAGTATGCCCATCTGTCATGGGTGAACTTTTACAAATTTCTTTGGCCTGGGTGTTACCGTCTACCAGGTTTTTCCAGTCCTTGGTGGCATCCATTGTGGGAGTTAATTCATTGGCTAGTTTGAACTGAAAATACTTGAATTCCTTTGTTGGGTTATGGGGTTAGTCATCTCAGGGCGGTCCACATTCAATAGGAAGTTTCTTTGTTTCCCCTTCTGTGGTGGCCCAAGTAATTTTGGGTTCTATGGCTAGGCCTGCCTGCTGATTGGCAAGGTTAACAGGATCATTTAATGTGGGGAGTGTCAATGTAGGTGATTTTGGCTCATCAAGCTTTAAAGGATTTTCCAAAGTCAAACCTTGTTCTGGTTCCTGCCCAAGAATCTGCGGGCGGCCAGGCGGCCGGTTCTGCAGGCTGGCAGCCTGCAGGGTGTCAGGGTTTGAATCCTGTAGTTGAGGTTTTCCAGTAAGCATGGTCAATAGGAGTTTGTCACTTGTGACATGGATAGTGGGATTCACAACACTTTAGGAGTTAGTCCACTGTGTCAGGGTAGATATGATAATTTACTCCTTTAATTTTTATGGTTAGCATAGAAGTACCCAGTCTACATGGGGGTCCTTCTTCCTTATCTATTCTAGGCCAATTACATCATCAAACTTGGGAAAATCAATGATGGGTCCTTGGATGGTGGAGTGAAGATTTTGCAGGATGATGGTAAAGAGGAAGTCTCCTGGGTAACAGGAATGTGATGTTCATCAGCTAAAACTAGGTTCTTAATACACAAAGAATTAGTAGCCAACTTGAACTTGTTCAAAAAATTTCTGTTGAACAGGGTGCAATCTGCGCCCAAATCCAGGAGTGCTGAGCCTGTATAACTGCAAAAACAGAAAGGGTAGGACATCGGTTTATTGGGATGCCTGGCAATGGTGTACAGTACTGGGTCTTCCAAGGGCACTTGGATCATTGAGCATTGGTCCACGTTCTTGGGTCATTATTCATCATTGGGCAAGTCAGAAGTTATGCAGGGAGAGCTTGGCTTGCTTAGTGCTCTTCCTGAGCTTTTCCCTTGTCTTGGTTGCCTTGCGTGGTGGTGACACGGAAATAGATCCAGTTTGATTGGCCATTGTTTCCATTTCCATGTCCATTAAAACCCGTGGGTTTGTGGTTGGCGTTATTCCTGTTGCTTCCAGGGGTGGTCAAGTGGAGCGCCCACCTGGATGGGAATCCTTGGGTCTTTCTTGTTTCCGAGTTTGTGCCTTATGAAGTGTGTTGGAGGTTTTCTCTTCTTTCTCTGCATCACAGTACAAGCTTTGCAGGTTGGTCACCTGGTCCAGGTTCACATGCCTCATCACATGCGGCTTGAGGGTGTTGTAGTACATGAGGTGTGTGGCTGGGGTGTCAAAGGCCATGTCATAGGGTGCACGTAGTTGGAGTTCCTCATAGGTGCGGATGAATTCCTTCACAGTGCCCGTCTGGGTTAAGTTCTTTACTTGACATATTATCATGAGCGCCATGTCCTTAAGCACAAATCTTGCCAAGAAGTCTTGTTTGAAGGTATCCCAGTTCTTCTTGGTATGTTCTTTGTGCCACTTGTTGCACCAGGTGCTCATGTCATAGGTCAGACAAATAGAGATATCTGTAATCCAGAAGTGTTCTAGAAGCTTCATCAGTGTCAGCTTATTCTGAGAAAACTGGATTCACACTATGGTGTTGTTGTTGGCTCCTGCAAACAGCTTCACAGCAATGCTATGGAGTTTTTAGGCCGCATGTGCAGGGATGCTGCTTTCATCATTTGTTTTATGTATTTAAAAAGATTCCTGGATGAACCCTTGCACTGACAAGACATTGAAGGCAATAAATGGAATCACCATGCTCTGATAAAAGATTACCCTTCAGGTATTTCAGACCCTGTTGCGTAAGGCGTCCAATCCAAGGGGAGCATGGACATGATTATTTTGTATATTTGATGACCACAGCAAGTACAGGCAACATGAGAAATTTTGAAAAGAAAGATAGGATGGAAAACCTACTTTCTTCTACTAATGTTGTAACTGTGCTGTATTTGCAAGTTACATGTTTGGGAAAAAATAGAGACTGGATAACTATCTTTATTGAGATATGTCACTTATATAGTTTGATTAAATTATTTCAAAAGGAACAAGATTAGGAAAATAAATTGGATTGAATAGAGGATGCCTTGATCCTTATAACAATTCAAGTGCCAAATTGAGCCGTCCACCAAGTGAAGATCGTCACTGAGTCTTGTTGGCTTGTTTGGAAACCTGGGTCGACCTCTGCATTTGGTTTCAAGTTGTGGAAAAGTCATTTTAAGTGGAACAGGGTCTCTTGTGTGGTAATTTTTTGGGTGGTTGGCCCTGCTGTTTTGACAGTGCCATCTATACTGCCAGTGGTGTTATCCAGCTGCCAGTTTAGCATCCCTTGGGGGAGGTCCAACCAGGAGGCTGAAACGCAGGTATCTTGTTGACTTGGGCAGAGCCTGTTATAAATTCTGGGCAACATGAGAATATTTTGGCAAACAGGGTAGCCTTCTGGTATATCTCCTTTAGGAATATCCAGAATGGGTTCTTTGAGAGAGTTAGCCATACACATCTGGCTCTGTCCTTTTTTGGGATATCTCCTTAAAGGTAGCCAAATATTTATTACTGCTGCTGCTCTACTGTTGCAACTGTTCTAGAGGTAGTTTAGTATTGATGTTGGGGGGTATAAAAGTTTAGAAAGAGGACAGAAATTTTTTTTGGAATAAGATGTGGTTTATTGAGAATAATTGGGTTATTTTACTGAGGTAATAAGATATTGAGCCACTAAGGGGATATCACTAATTTAAGTGATCCAAATAAGATGTTAAAATGTGCTGGATGAGCTCATTTATGGATGAAGCTATAATTAAGCCTTCTCCTTATAAAGAAATACAAGAATATGTTGGATTGAGGGAGCATATATGTTATCCATGTTATGAGGTAACTGATCAAGCACCTTCTGGCTATAGTGAGGTATAGTAATAAATGGGGGGTTGGTCCAGTTGCAACTCAATATATTCAACCTTCAGGCTTTTATAGTTGCCAGGTTCTGGCCTTGGGGATAACTTTCAAGATGAAGTGGTAGGAAAACTTTGTAACAAAAGGTTAGAGGTTCAAACTAGCCAACAGTTAGCCTTCAGAGATGGTTAAGGGTTATTATCTTAAGATTCTGTGATAGGAAACATATGGTTGATCTCCCTTTAGACAAAAAATAATATGCCAAAGCAAAGAATAAACCAATAAAGAAGTAAATGAGTTTAGTATTTATTATTGGGAATCAAATATCAAATAGATACAGTATGTAGATCAGTTGCTATGTAGACAGGAGGAGAACTTTCCTGGCTCAGTACCAAGATTCAAACAAGCCAAGTTATGTGATCTGGGATGCGTCAGGATTGGTATGCAGAGTTTATCAGGTTGGGGTAACCGTTAAACTTGAATGAAAACCTAGTCAAGCCTTTCCATACATCAGAACAACTTGCAGGAAAAATTAAAGTAGCCTGAATTACACATGTCAGAACTTTTGTTTCTGCTATTAGAACTGGCACACCAAGTATCCTTTGCTTTATTGAGTAATGTGTAATCTTGGCTATTCTGTGAAATGGTATGCTTGTATGTCAACAAGTGTTATCTATGATATCTGTTTGGTCCTTGGCAGGACAACAACTAGCAATGTCCAAGGGAGGTAACATTCAAGTAGCTCTCTAGATGGCAGCTTAATAAGATCTTTGATAAGTGGCAAGGGTCTTCTATCTTGGATTATCTTCTACTGTGAAAACGTTCTACAGTAGGTATATATTATTTTTGTCTGCTTTCCATTAGTCCAATGAAAGAGCTTTTATAGAGCTCACACCCTCTTGCCAGGATAATTCATATGACTCTTCCAACTCTTACTTGGCCAGTATTTCTATCCCCAGACTGCCAGCATCAATCCCCATATTGATACATCCATACAATGGCACGGGATTCAATATCATTTTACCCTGCACTGGGTACTATTTACTTCATAGCTATGATGAATAATTGGAATTACAGCGGTGGCAGCACCAATTGATTGTTCTATTTATAGCGCATAAATAATGAGAATGTCTGTTGACCTTTCACAAAAGGAATCTGCAGTGGCACTAGTGGGCTGTCAGTGCAAACTGATCCCAATCCTTGTTATTCTCAGGGAATCTTGTGTCAAGTTTATACTTCTGGAAAGTATAATAAACAAGATAAGGGGAATATTTAAGAAGAGAATGATATTTTATTGGATATGAATATATAATAATATATAGTATCATGACAAGCCACATGCCATCCATGTATGCCATGGGGGTCATGGGGCTTATCTAAGTGATGTTCCTCTTGGGTCATGAGGCTTATTCAAGTTGTGTTCCTTTTAGGATCTGGATTGGGTGATCCCCATCATAGATGGTAGACTGATAATGGTGCCACCAGTTTAGTGGCTGGCCAGTGAACCATTTGGTGTGCCATTTGATGATCTTCTTGGGGCGTTAATTCCCCAAGAGGGAGTAATCAAAGATGTTGCAACATCTCCCCCTGGGGTGCTAGAAGGTGGAGCCTTGGGAATTTTCTTAAGAGTGTCAGGGATGCAGGCTTGGTATTGATCCATTTTAGTGTTGGGAACAGGGAGTCTGGAGTTTTTTGGGCTGTTCTTGCTTTGCACAGGTGGAGTTGGTTGTGATGCATACGTTTCAGTTCAGTCCAAGCTCCAATTCCTTTGATGGGGTAGGTGTTATTGAGCTTGACTTCCATGACAATGCCTGGTCCATGTAATCCTGGGTTTAACTTGTGTTGGTTGTGGTTGACAACCCATATTTTTCTCCTGACTTGTAATATCTCTTGTTGCAATGAGATTTCTTCCCTTTTGACCCTTTGGTGTTCCTTTTCCTCTTGGTCTTTTCTGGCTCATAATACGTTGGGGTCCCTGTTGTCTGGCACCTTTTTGGGAAGAGGTAATTGTGGTCCTGCAGATGTACTAACAAGAGTGAGCTTTTGTCCATAGACAAGCTCATAAGGGCTTTTGCCTGTATTGCAGTTAACTTGTTTTCTACAGACCATGAGCGCTGTTGGGAGCATGTCAACCCAGGCCTTTGGATTTTTAGCAGATAACTTACTGAGAGCTTCTACAAGCGCGACGTTTATTTGTTGTACTTGTTCATTTGCTTGAGGGTTATATGGGCTGTCTGTGATGTTTTTATCCAATTTTTGATGAGGTAAATGTTGGTTTCAATGGCTTTAAGCTTGGTGCCTCCATATGTGATCAGGAGGTCAGGTTTCCCAAATTTGGCTTTGATTTATTTTCCAATGAATTTTCTCACATTGTTGCCTTTGTGCTCTTTGGTGGCTTGTACCACAGGCCATCTGATTACATAGTTGATAGCTGTGATGATGTACTTATTGCCTTTGTTTTTGCCAGGATCTAGTCCCACACTATCCAGTGACCATACCTTGAAGGATTGTGTGATAGATACAGGTACTACTGACTTGGGTGGTACTTTGGTTTGGTTGTACTTCTCACAGACTTCACATTGCTCCATTATCTCTCTGATATCATCTAGCATGTTGGGCAACCAGTAGGGTGTCTTGAGGTATTCATTCAAGTTTCTGCTGCAGGTGTGTCCCAGGTCTCTGTAATATTGGAGGATTGTGTCAATCTTTTGTGTTGATGGGACGTAAGTTATGATGTCACCACTTGGAAGTATTTTGTGCAGAGTGCCATATATATTTTTGAACATATATTTGTTCTTAAGGAGTTTTTCTTGGATGTCCATTGGTGTGCT